>RCUC01024187.1:0-28638 GCA_003697995.1 Taxidea taxus jeffersonii
GGCTCAAGCTAAACAGAGAATATGGCATAGGCAAAGCACTGGACTCACCTAAGAATGTGTCTTCTTTGGGGCACTGCAAACGAGTCTAGAATATTTCAGTGTAGAGTCTGGTGACATGGTTCTGAGAAGGAAGTTAAGGCTTCATGTGGAGACCCTTATGAGCTGCATTAAGTGTTTCAGATTCTATAAGAAGAGCAGTGGGAATTCACTGGAAATTTAAAGCAGACTAACACGACTGAATTTTAATTTGAAAATAATGTTTTGGATCAGGGAGAGTGGGTGCAGGGAAACCAGTAGGAGATAATCTCCTACTGGTTTCCCTGCACCTTGCAGGGGTAGGAGCAAAGATGTGGTAACTCATGCTAATGGCAGTATGCTAAAACAGGATATGGTTTAAGAGACCTTGAAGAGGTGGAATTGTTCGAGTGGATTTGGTGGCTGTTAAACACAATGGGGCACAGAAAAAAGAATCAAAGCTATTTCCAAGATTGAGTAATTTAAGGTTATTTAATGAGATAGAGAAACCTGGAGAAGGGGCACATTGAGAAAAATTGATAAACCTGATTTTGGACATTCTGAGTTCAAGGTTATATGAGATGTCCTTTAAGCACATAGAGAATGGAATTAGAGAACCATCTGTTGACGGGTGGTAATTGAGTCTGTGGACGGATACATGCATGTGGGTATGGGTTCAAATGTGTGACTATTTGTTTAACCCTTAGTGTGGAAGCTGTCAAAGCATGCTTAAATGTGGTAGAGATAGAACAAATGAAAAAAAGGTTTCAGTGTAGAATTGAAAATGAATAATTTTGTAGCTGAACAATCTTGGGGTTATTTGTCATATTCCATTCATCCTAAGGAGAGTGGTTTCTGGTAGGTAGAAAATTCTTAGTAGACTACAGATTGACTACAGATTGTTATGGTCAATATGGTTGTTTTCTGCATAGCTGTTAAGGGATGAAGCAAGTATGTATTTAAAAGAATTCTGGGGGCACCTGGGTGGCTCAGTGGATTAAAGTCTCTGCCTTCAGCTCAGGTCATGATCCCAGGGTCCTGGGATCGAGTCCTGCATCAGGCTCTCTGCTCAGCGGAGAGCCTGCTTCCCCCCTCTCTCTCTGCCTGCCTCTCTGCCTACCTGTGATCTCGGTCTGTCAAATAAATAAATAAAATCTTTTAAAAAAATCTTTAAAAAATTTAAAAAAAATAAAAGAACTCTGACTTAGCTCACTTGCATGAAATAAAAGAGAAAGATTGAGATCTAATGGAGAACACCTGGGAGTGGGAAAAGTAGGACCAGAATGGCTGGGCTCTTTTTGTACAAAGGAGAGAATAGGGACATGATGCTGGCAAAAATCTAAAGAGGCCGGGGAATAGATAAGTGTTTTAAATTAGGCCTTTGAGTGAAGTTCTACTCAGTGTTTGACATAAAGCTCTCCTTAAATTCCCATAAAAATTGTTGGTTAAAAAATTGTTGATAAAGTCATCGCTTCTTACCAATACCCTAATATAATTTGATTCTTTGTATTAACTGTAAAGAACCATCATTCTCTGTCAAAGAGGACTTTGGACCAGCCAACGCATGCACTAGCATTTATTATACCAGGTCTTTTATGGGATAGCAGTGAAGACGGAAGTTAGAACACAGGTATAAGCATGGCTCTGAGTGTAAACCATACCTTTCTATTATAAGAGGTGGGGAAAATGGGGATGGATCCATAGAAAAGTCAGTTTTCAAAATGGTTGAATGAGATGAAGTTAATGCCAATTCAAGAATGCTGGGGGAAAATTGAAATAATTATTAAGGATGGGCATGTGAGCTTCTAGTGAGATATCAACGTAAAATTGCCAAAAATATTGAGAGCAGTGAGTGCCAGTCTGCCCTCCTGTGAGATTGTTTCAAAGCCAGGACATAGTGTAGTTGGTTGAATTCTATCTGAAGACTGATGTTTTCCCATAATGATGGGATGGAACGACAAGGGGGCCAGGGAATTCACTTACTGATTTGACAATTTTTATTCCTAATGCCCAGTCCTCAGAAGAGGACAGTCTTGAGATGTTTCATCTCAAGTATGCTTTAAAATACTGCTTCCATTCTGCAGAACAGCAAATTCTTTTTTTAAAAATAGTAGCTTTCTAGTTCCTATTTTATGTGAAAAATGTCAAAACCAAACAAGTACAGGTGGATCTCTATTAATTTCACATATGACTCATAAGATTTACTCCTTTTATTTTTTCCTGGTTTAGTTTGTCTAGAGAGGGCTCAAAACTCTTCACCTTTATTTACCCAGCATTACCTGTAAAAACATTTGCTTTCCAGCTTCAATTTAAAGAAACCATTTTCCTACTTTATTTTCTGATGCGGTGGGTGGTAGTTTTGAACTTGGAACAACAATTTGTTCAGACATACATCACTCATCTAAGGGTGTTAACCACAAGAGCTAGTCAATTCCCAAATAAAATCACAGATTTGGAAATGCTGGCTTGTGGGGGGAACCTACACATGCTGCAATATTTTAAGTATTTCTCTACAGGACTATACAAATGTTGTTACAATAGTAATGCTAACATTTAGATTATAAGACAAAAACCCAAGTGAACACTCTTTAGAAGAAACCAGTCCAAGAACAAGTATATACTTTCTGGCTTTCCCTTTGTCTGTTTAACTGGATGAGTAACAATGTTCTGAAAGCCTGGAAGGAGCACATAAAGATATAAGCCATCTTAGAAAACACAACCCAGACATGACCCTGCTATAATTGTAAATCCTCATAACAAAGGCAAAAGTTCCCTGTTCTGTTTCTTCCCTCCGGCATCTCACCTCTTATCAAACGGCCAAATAGAAATGTTTCCACTGTTGCCCATTTGGAAATTGGTATTCTGAAAGTATTTTCATCCACTGCCACCACCGAAAAACAAAGCAAAACTTAAAAATAGATATTCATGGAATGAAAAGGTAACATTATTTAAATGGCATTGGTTTCTATAGCCATCATAGAAAATCACCAAGTTCATGTTTTTATCATGTGGTCCCAGAGCTTTATTTTGGCATACAGTAAGAACCTCTTGTGTTCTGAAATGCCTAGCATGTCTATTGTCCTTTGAAGAATCTTTTCTTAACTTAATAACTTAATGTAACAGCAATAAGTATGGTAGTGCTGCCAAGCAGGGAGAAACATTACTGTTTATAATAAGGTTCTTAAAGCAGCATCCATACTAGACAAAAATACAAAGTGATATTTAAAAATGTAAATCATCCATCTTTGCAACAGACCAGTTAAATAAGAATTTCATGATAGAAGGTCCAGATATCAGTCTTCAAAAAAAAGAAAAAAATTCCCTAGATCATTCAAATGTGCAGACAGGTTTGAGAACCATTTACACACACCAACAATCCGACTGATACCGTTTCATTTTTGTTTGTTGTTGTTTTCTTTGTTGTTGTTGCTGATTGGGGTGCAGAGAACTATTGTTGCCTTTTAGACTCTTACCTTTTTTCGATACCATAAGGCCTTATTGGGTGTTTACACTTAAAATATACATCATAACCAGTTTGATCAAAACCACTAAATAGCACGCATCAATGCAGCTACTTAAAGTATTTAGCTACTAAGAAGTGTGCTTTACCTCATAGATGTAGTTGCCTGTTCTTGAATCAGATCAGACTAAATCAAATTAAGTCAAATAAAAAAACAGTGTTATAAAAGAACCTTTATATTATCGCAAGAAAAATAAGAGTCAGTTTCCTATCCCAGCTACACTAATACTTATAAAATATTGGCACTGGGGAGGCTGGACATTGGAGAACATGAGATTTCAACTTCTAAGTTTCAGAGCAGCCATGCTACTTAATGTAGAGTTTCAGAGATGGGGTAGCAAGAATGAAAATACCATGGCTTATCCTCCGCACGCAACCACCAATTTCTAGCTATGTGACCACAAACATTTAACCTCTCTGAATCTCAGTATCCTCACATGAGAATGTAGTATTGTTATGAAATTAAATTATGTCAAGTATCTGGCACATGGAACATCATTCTTTGAATTGCTCCCCACCATTTTTTACAGTGAGTACCTTAGCATCTACTGTTTAGTTTCAAAGCAATAGTATTCAAGATAGATCTTGTTTTCAGATAGTCACTGTTATTTTCCCTCTTTTTAAAAGGTTTTATTTATTTATTTGACAGAGAGAGAGAGAGAGAGCAAGAGAGCACAAACAGGGAGAGCAGCAGAGAGAGAGGGACAAACAGGCTCCCCACTGGCCAGAGAGCCCCATGTGGGGCTAGATCCCAGGACCCTGGGATCATAACCTGAGCTGAAGGAGGACACTTAACTGATTGAGCCACCCAGGCGCCCCATTTATTATTTTCTTATATTAGAGGTTAGGTGGCTATGGTTGGCATGAACATATATCACTTCTGCATTAGTAGAACAAGAATGTCTCCAAAACAGGGCTTCATAAATGAAACTGAACTCTCCCTTCCTCCTTCCCTCCCTCCCTCCCTTCATCCCTCCCTTCCTCCCCTTCTCCCTCTCTCCCTCCTTCCCTCCCTTCCTTTCTTCCTCTATCTTTCTCTCTTTTCTGTGAGACTTTACTTTTTACTTTGAATATTAGCAATATTACTCATTTTCACATGTAAGAATGACAGATATAAAAGTATATTTATGCCAAAGTATAAATTATAAGATATATATGATCCAGCAATTCTACTTCAGGTATTTTTATGAAGAGAATAAAAACACCAATTTGAGGAGATATATACACACATATTTTATTGCAGCATTATTTACAATATCCGAGATATGGAAGCAACCTAAGTGTCCTTTGATAGATGAATGGCTAAAAATGATGTGAGATATATATATATCTCACATGGTTAAGTCATCATTTTATATATATATACATATATATATATACTACATACATATATATATATATATATATATATATATATATACAGGAACATAATTTAACCATAAAAAGGAATGAAATCTTGCCTTTTGTGAAAGTATGGATGGATCCAGAAAGTATTACTCTAAACCTTACAGAGAAATACAAATACTGTTTGATTTCACATATATGTGGAATCTAAAGAAACAGAACAAATGAATAAACAAAACAAAACAGAAACAGACTCATAAGTATGGGAAACTGTTGGTGACTAGAGGAAGGAGAGGCTGGGGGGCAGGCAAAATTGGGGAAGTGTATGAAGAGGTCAAATTTTCAATTATAGAATAAATAAGTCATGTGGCTGTAATGTACAGTACAGGAAATATAGACAAAAATATTGCAATAACTTTGTATGGGGCTAGATGATAACTAGACATCACAGGGATCATCTTGTAATGTGTAAAAATATTAAAGCAATGCAATGAACATCTAAAACTAAGAGGATATGTTACTTATCCTTCAATTAAAAAAAGGAGAAAGAAGAAAGAGATGAAAAGACAAGAAGCTGGAAAAGGCAAGGGACTGTAGTCTCCCCTAGAGTGTTTCTTTCTGAAGGAATGCTGCTCCTCTAACCTGGGTTTTCTTTTTTTTTTTTTAAGATTGATTGATTGATTGATTGATTGATTGATTTGACAGAGAGAGACAGAACAAGAGAGAGAACACAAGCAGAGGGAGTGAGAGAGGCAGAAGCAGGCTTCCCACAGAGAAGGGAGCCCAATGTGGGGCTGGAACCCAGGACCCTGGTATCATGGCCCAACCCAAACGCAGACACCCAACTAACTAAGCCACCCAGGTTCCCTTCACACCTGGATTTTCAAACAGCAAGATTCACTTAAGACTTTTGTCCTCTAGACTATATATTGACCTGGAGCTGTGGGGATGAGGACAGGCTTTGAGAAGCAGAACTGAAAGATAAACAGAAATGCCAGGAGACACACATGTAGGTCAAAAGCACAAGGTGAGGCAAATTTGTAAACAGAAGCTAAGATCAAGCAAAAGCCATGAAGTGCAGTGTAGGTTTGCAGTCTAAAAGGTGAAGAGTTAATAGTGTAGCTCCAGGAAGAGTGTAAGCTGAGACAAAAAGAACTGACTCAATTTTAATGATAAAGCATAACACTTTCCCACTATTGTGGAGAGGCATGAAATACACTCAGGAGTCCTTGAGACGGTTTAAGTTCAAGCTGTGGGGGCTGGTCATGTTCCTGGATCCCAAAGCATGAGCTAAAGTTGGGTGGCTAACATACCTGTCCTTTTTATTCCATTTGCATCTTTACAAGGAAGCACCTGTCTCATTATTATATGTGGTTACCTCAGGTATTATTTTCCTATTGTTTTGCAACAAATCACCACAAACATAGCGGCTTAAAACAATACAAATAACATATATAATAAACACATGCATGTGTGTACATGTTAAATATATACATGTTTATAGGTAAATAATTAAAATATACATTAATGCATGTATATAAATGAAAACAGGTTCTATGGTTTATTTATAATGCTTCAAGTTGAACAAATATGTATATTCTCACTGACTTCCCAGATAAAATATCTAATCAGTTAGTGCTTCATTAAGAATTTTAACCTAAGTGGAGCTTAGGTGGCTCAGTCAGTTAAGCATCTGCCTTCAGCTCAGATCCTGATCCTGGGGTCCTAGAATCAAGCCCTGTGTCTCCCTATTCAATTGGGAGCCTGCTTCTCCCTCTCTCCCCACCCCCACTTATGCTCTCTTTCTTTCTCTCTCAAATAAATAAAATCTTTAAAAAAATTTTAAAAAGGAATTTTAACTTAAAAATATCTATGTTAGGGATGCCTGGGTGGCTCAGTTGGTTAAGTGGCTGCCTTTGTCTCAGGTCATGATCCCAGCATCCTGGGATCCAGTCCCACATCGGGCTCCTTGCTCAGCGGGGAGCCTGCTTCTCCCTCTGCCTCTGCCTGCCACTCTGTCTGCCTATGTTCGCTCTCTCTCTCTAACAAATAAAATCTTTAAAAAAAAAAGTATCTATGTTATTAGAAGAAATTAATTATTTGCATTTTCCTATAGTATACAAGAAATCTATCCCTAATTACACATTGTTTGATGGTCATATTTCTTTTAAATTAATGACAATATGTGTAACTTCATAGAAAGTCATGTAACATGATGTTGATATAATATGGACATTGATTATTTTTGCTCTATATTTTTACATTCTACTTATGTTCTATAAGGTCCCATTATATGTTGCCTTCCATGTCACTAGAAAATAAATGATCATAGTTTCCTGAACAGTGAATATAGTTAGTTTAATTTAATGCTTAAATGTGTCTTATTTAAAAAGGAGAAACAGACTCTAGGATAAACTAAGAATTGTACTTTTGCCATGGTAAATTTTGTGAAACACATTGGAGAAAAATAATCTGCTTTACAATAGACATATTTTACATTCATAAATAATGAAGCTTAGATTTTGTCTAGCAAATTACATTTTTTGCCAGAAAAGGAGCATGAATTCACATGAAGCACCCATTAAGAATTTCTTATTATGAAGAGTTTTAAATGATAATGTGTTTCTATTATTGTTTATCAAGAGTGTACCTTTCCTCTTGTAGAGCTCAAATACCAGTACATAAAAGCATATTTCATAATATTATGCACACGGTTAAATTCTTTGTTGGCAGGAAATTCTTCCTGAAAGGGGTTTAAGAACCTTGTTATGCATATTTCCCTTTGTGCTATCATTTCATAAATAATTGACTAATTAGAATATAGAGCAGATGAGATGCCCCATTTTTTTAAATGCGTAGAGACTGGAAATATTTCTCCAGCTTTAAAATGAACCAGATGAGGCAATAAAGCCCCATAGTGCTTCTTTCAAGTAAGTTGTAAGTACTGCAGAGAATGAAATCGATAGCATTCTCACTACTGCACACAGCATTATTTTTTTAAGCATGATTGGTCCTTATCATGAAGTACCTTCTATCTATTCTTTAAATAGTAAAAATAAAAATACTATTAAAAAAACTAAAGAGCAACAAACAGTCTGAAAATAACATATGGAGAGTCACTCTGGAGTTAGTTGTTTTCTTCAAGTCCCCTTTTTATTTCCTTTCACATACTTGACGAAAGGATGAGAAATGGAAAGTGAGAAATTGCAAATGAGTAATAAAGGAAGGCCATACATTTGTTGCAATATCCTCTTGATTACACCCTTCAGCTTCAGTATTTGTGGAGGCTAACTCATGTTATTTTCACTCATTCTATAATACACAGGAGCCACACACCATGTGCCCATGAGTTATAGTGCAGCTTTCCTTAAGGGATGTTATTTTTGTAACTTTTCAGTCACTAACACCTCAAAAGTGAGTTTCAGTGATGTTGGTCTACCTGATGGTTACCAGAGGGTAGGGGCTGAGGGGATGGGCAAAAGGGGTGAAGAGGAGTAGAAGGTACAGACTTCTAATTATGGAATAAATAAGTCATGGGGTAAAAGTAAAGCCTAGAGAATATAGTAAATGGTATTGGAATGGTGTTTGGTGACAGATGGTAGCCACACTTGTGGTCAGCATAGAATAACCTTTGGAGTTATTGAATCACAGTGTTGTACCGGAAACTAATGGGACATTGTGTGTCAACTATATTTCAATTTAAAAAAAAAGTATTGTTTGAGGTACCTGGATGGCTCAGTCAGTTAAGTGTCTGCCTTTGGCTCAGGTCATGATCTCAGGGTCCTGGAATCTAGCCCTATACTGGGCTCTCTCAGTGAGGACTCAGCTTCTCCCTATCACTGTCTCTCTGTGCTTATCCCGCCTCAAATAAATTAAAAAAAAACTTATTAAAACAAGTATTGTTTGTCTACTCATTCCAGATTTGCTACAAAAATTAATACAAAAGTAATAACTTCTTGGACTAAGTGCCTTACAAAAGAAAATGCACTGTTTAAATTCAAATAGTATTGTGTTAACTTATGGCAACAACTGAAAATAGAACAAGTAAAGTAAGTGTTTGTGAATGGCATGTTTTTTTTTTCTTTTTTGACTAGCCAATTTTTTAATCAGCAATAATAATGTTTATAGCTGCTAATATTTAATTAGAACTTAGGAACCATGATAGTAAACATTTACATGTATGTTGTCAAAAACTTCTTTAAGTAATTTCATAAAAGAGACCTGAGAAACTAAAGCTGGGAAAACTTTGTGTACATGTATGGCTTTTCAGTGTGATTGGAGCTAGCTGTGTGAGCAAAGACAAGGGACAGCAGAGGTAGAGATATGGTCAGAGAAGCTGCTGCTGCATTGAAAATAGATGGAAGCAGAACAAGTGTGAAATGAGGAGATAACTGAGAAGCTCTTGCAAGAATCCACGTGAAAGGTAATGAGAGCTGGAACATGTGGGGTAAAAGCAGGCAGAAATGGGAAATATTTAGAGGTGTGTCCTACCAAGAATCTTTACTTATAGCTTATACAGAATGTGAAAGAAGAGCCAACACTATTTTTGCTCCCAAATAATTGGAAGGATAAAATTGCTTTCACAAAAAGCACAAAATTATCTTTCAGTGGTTGCTCCCTTGTTAAGTTCCAGTCACACTGACCTGCTTTCCTTTTATCCGACAGATAAGTCTTTATCTCACTTCGAGGCTTTTGAACCTGCTGTTCTGTTGCCTGAAGCACTCCCCCTTTTCCTTTAGCTAGCTTTTGCACACTCCTCAGGTGTTAACATGAATATTAACTCCCAAGAGCTGTGTTCCCTGACCGCCTGATCTAAAGTAGAACATTCTGTTATCTGTTAACTTGAGTACTTTGCCTTATAGTATAGGTATACATCACTTCATTGTGTTTTGCTATATTGAACTTCATAGATACTGCGTTTTTTACAGTTTGAAGGTTTGTGGCAACCCTGCATTCAGCACCATATTTTCCAAAAGAATTTGTCTATTTCATGTCTCTATGTCACATTTTGGTAATTCTCACAATACATCAAAATTTCTTCTTATTATTATTTTATTTGTTGTGGAGATCTTTCATCCGTGATCTTAGAAGTTACTCTTGGAATTGCTTAGGGGCACCACAAAATAGGCTGATATAAGACAGTGAACTTAATCAAGGAATGTTGTATGTGTTCTATTTCCCTATCTCTCTCCCTCTGCTCAAACCTCCCTATTCCCTGACACATAACATGAGTGAAATTAGGGCAATTAAGAACCCTACAATGGCCTCTAAGTATTCAAATAGAAGGAAGAGTCTCACTGTTTCCCCCTTTAAATCAAAAGCTAGGAATGACTAAGCTTATCAAAGAAATCATGTTGAAAGCTGAAATAGGCTGAAAGCTAGGCCCTTGTACCAAGCGGTTAGTCAAGCTGTGAGTGCAAAGGAAAAGTTCTTGAAGGAAATTAAATGTTATTCCAGTGAACATACAAATGATAAGAAAGTGAAGCAGCCTTATTGCTGGGATGGAGAAAATCTGAGTGGTCTGGATAGAGGATCCAACCAGCCGGGACATTCCCTTAAGCCAAAGACTGACCCAGAGCAAGGCCCTAACTTTTTTCAACCTGTGAAGGCTGAGACAGGTGAGGAAGCTGCAGAAGAGAAGATGGAAACTGGCAGAGGTTGGCTGATGAGGTGAAAGGAAAGAAGCCATCTCCATAACAAAAAAGTCAAAGCGAAGCAGCAGGTGCTGATGTAGAAGCTGTAACAACTTATCAAGAAGATCGGATAATTAATGAGAGTGGCTACACTAAACTACAGATTTTCAGTGTAGACCAAACAGCCTTATATTGAAAGACAATGCCATCTAGGACTTTCATCTAGGAAGTCAATGCCTGGCTTCAAAGCTTCAAAGGACAGACTGACCCTCTTGTTAGAAGCTAGTGGAGTTGACTGTAAGGTGAAGCTAATGATCATTGACCATTCTGAAAATCCTACGGTCCTTAAGAATTATGCTAAATCTACTCTGCCTGTGCTTAAAAATGGAAAAACAACTGCTCAAAATAAAGATTTCTTTCAAAATATGACTGTTTATTGACAATGGACCTGGTCTCCCAAGAGCTCTGTTGGAGATGTATAATAAGATCAATGTAGTTTTCACACCTGCTAACTCAATATCCTGTGGACCAAGGAATAACTTTGATTTCCAGTCTTTAAGAAATACATTTTGTGGGCACCTGGGTGGCTCAGTTGGTTAAGTAATTGGCTTTGGGTCAGGTCATGATCCTGGGGTCCCGGGATCAAGTCCCACATCGGGCTTCTTGCTTGACAGGGAGTCTGCTTCTCCAGCTGACCTCTCTCCTCTCATGCTCTCTCTCTCATTTTCTCTCTCTCTCTCTCTTTCTCTCTCTCAAATAAGATATAAATAAAGTATTTTTAAAAATACATTTTGTAGGGCTATGGCCGCCATAGCCCTACCATAGATAAAGTTTCCTCTGATGGAATCTGATAATCTGTACAAGTCCATTACAAACTTTCTGGAAAGTATTTGCCATTCTAGAAGTGATTGAGAACATTCATGATTCATGAGAAGATGTCAAAATATCAACATGAACAAGAGTCTGAAAGAAGTAGCTTCTAACCTTCATGGGAAACCTGAGGAGTTCAAGACTTCAGTGGAGGAAGTGACTGTAGTTCTGGTGAAGATAGCAAGAGACCTAGAATTAGAAGTGAAGCCTGAAGATGTGACTGAATACCACAATTGCATGAAAAATTTTAATGGATGAAAATTTACTTCTTATGGATGAATATAGAATGTGGTTTTTTGATATGGATTTACTGTTGGTAAAGATGCTGTGAAAGTTGTGAAAATGATAACTATTAAGAATATTAAATAATTTAGTTGCTAGAGCAGTGACAGGGCTTGACAGGATTGACTCCAATTTTGAAAGCAGTTCTACTGTGGGTAAAATGCTATCAAATAGCTTTCCATGCTACAGAGAGATCATTCATGGAAGGAAGAGTTAATGGATGTGGCAAACTTTATTGTTATTTTAAGAAATTATCACAGCCAGGGGCGCCTGGGTGGCTCAGTGGGTTAAGCCTCTGCCTTTGGCTTAGGTCATGATCTCAGGGTCCTGGGATCGAGCCCCGCATCGGGCTCTCTGCTCAGCGGGGAGCCTGCTTCCTCCTCTCTCTCTGCCTGCTTCTCTGCCTACTTGTGATCTCGATCAAGTAAATTAAAAAAATAATAATAAAATAAAAAAAAATTTAAAAAAAAGAAATTATCACAGCCACCCCAGCCTTTAACAACCACCTGATCAGTCAGTAGCCATCAGCATCAAGTCAAGATCCTCTATTAGCAAAAAGATTATGACTCAGCTCACTAAAAATTCAGAGGATAGCTAATATTTTTAAGCAATAAAACATTTTTAAATGAAGATATGTACATTGTTTTTTTAACATAATGCTATTGCACCATTAATGGACTATAGTATACTGTAAACATCACTTTTATATGCACTGGGAAACCAGAAAATTTCATTTGATTCATTTTATTACAATATTTGCTTTATAACAGTGGTCTGGAACTGAACTGCAATATCTCCAAGATATCCCTGTATATACAGACATATGTACATACATACATATGGGAAAGTATTTGAATATATGAACATATATACATTATACATATATGATTATTTATAAACACATTTTTATGATGTTTATTTATTTGATTTTTGTGTATTGATTCAATTTTATGACCACAAGGATAGGATTTACTTCTGTATTCTTAAAATTTAGCACAGCCCTTTGACCATAGAGTACATGTATTAATTAATTAATTAATTAATTAATTTGTTTTGGTGATATCTTGTTTTTCCTTCAGCAACCACCTTCCACTTCATTCTCTATTAAAGATTCTTTATTAAAACTTAATCTGGTCAGCCAGACCATAGTGCCAGCATCCTTTTTAAGATGACTCAACAGAAATCTGCTTTGATTTAGTACATTTAGAGTCTACCATTTTACTACAGGAGCTATTTTTTTTTTAAGATTTTATTTATTTTTTGACAAAGAGAGAGAGAGATCACAAGTAGGCAGAGAGGCAGGCAGGGAGAGAGGAAGGGAAGCAGGCACCCCAGTGAGCAGAGAGCCTGATGTGGGTCTTGATCCCAGAACCCTGGGATCATGACCTGAGCTGAAGGCAGAGGCTTTAACCCACTGAGCCACACAGGCGGCCAAAGGAGATAATTTTTTTTCAATATTTAGATTTAGTGAAACACTCATGCCAGTTATTAGTTAATTCTATCACCTAAATTTTAAATCACCCTTTTTTGATGTGACTAAAAGCTTGAACACATTTTCTTCACTCTAGCAAACTGGGTATATATTGGTGAAACACTGGAATGCATAAATACATCCACAATGCAAACACTTTAAAATAGTTCAAAGAACAACTGAATCTTTATTGGTAAAATTGTCTGACTCACCACTAGAGTCCTAGTAATTTCTCTCTAAGGCAATCTTGCTGATTAATGCAAGATTAACAGAATCAGGAAGTTCTGTTTAGTTGATTCTCAGGTTCTGCCTCTGAATAAGGAGAAGATTACATCCAATTTCTTTTTATTAGTGACTATTTAATTCTTAATTCTTTGAAAATTGAGGATCATTTCAGATAATGACAATATTCAATGCACAAGAGCATTATTTTCTCTACCTCCTGCACTTCTTCCTACACTAGCCAGCTATTGGGAAATCACTGAATTACTGTTAATAATTATGAGGTCCTTTGTGAGCCCAAAATAGGTTATGAAGGAAAGATAAGGGAAGATAAGATAAACTCTTAGTCTGACTTTTAAAACTATATCAATCATTATATTTAGATGCTAATATTAAGGATGATTTATTTCAATTAAAAGCAGAAAGTATTAAAGTGTTGAATAAAAAAGAATAAAGTGTTGAATAAATTAAATAGGACATGGGAGCAGAGAGGATGAATTATAATTAAGGTATATGGAAACCTTCTTTTTTAGCACTGATAATTTAATTTCAAGTTTCCATAGTATGTTCATCTTTTCCTGTATTCAGAGAGAACATATGTGATAACTAATACAGAAAATTACTGGTACAAATGAGGTGAGCTCCTGCCTAAGGACCAGCACTAGAAAATTCTCTCACTTCATTTTCTCTTGATGAAAGAAAATAATTCCTGCTCCTTTTTTTCTCTGGAAACATCATATGTTAAGACAGACTCCTTCTTTATTGTTCCAGCACTCATTGAACACATTTGTTCAATTATATCAAACCACACTCCTATCTCTGCAGATAAAAGTTAATAAAATTTATTTGTAATTTATATTATATAAGGCTCTTAGGTTCACATTCTTGAACAGTTATTTAAGATCACACTCTGTATTGTTAAGTATATTGGCTAAATGCAAAAACAGTCGGTAGTTTGAAATTAAAAATCAGTTTGTTTTATTATATTTCCTTCACAGCTCTCTTTTAGTAAAAGAAAGAAAATTTTATTTTGCTGAAAGGTCTAGGTGTTGGGGTTTAATAGTCAAGATATTAAGGCTAACAGAAATATAATGTATACTTTGATTCACAATTTTCAGTTTATGGGAAGATATTATTTATGTGTTATCAATTATTTCCATAGAATGGAAGTATAATTTGAGATCACTAATATATAAAATGTTAGTCTAATTTGGGTTTGACAAGTGCAGTAATAGAGATAAATTAATATTATTTGAGTATATGTATTTAACTCAGGATTTTACTGAATCCATCTTTGTACTTCCATAACCTTTGTCTCTGACCTCAGTTTAGAGATATGAATTCTGCTCTGATCTTCTGACTTTGGTTTGGCAACCTGGCTCCAGACACATAGAAACATGGTCAGGTGAGACACTGGAAGATTTACTACTTCAGCTTCTTCTCCCTTCCCATCCCACATAACCCAGAACATCAACCCTAATGCTCTATCAAGGATCTCTACTGTAAGATCCTTCATAAAAATAAAAACCCATTCAGCCTCTGTTTGAAATGTTCAAGAAGAAGAGAGCTGACTCCATAGTAAATGCATGATCCACAGTCTTCTGCTGGAAACATATTTTGAAACAAGGTACTATGTTTCAGCAGAATCTAAGCGCTGCTCTTGGCCAGGGGCACTCAGATGATGTCTAGACTCTACCTCTCTCTCACTCCACCCTACACTGCAGTGCTCCTTACTGGGTAACCTAAGGCTGAATTCTGATTGTTACAGTTCTGAGACACTCAGGAAGTTCTGTGAGAGCTGCAGGAAACACGCTTACATTTTCTTCTCCCTTCTGTGCCAGGCATAGAGCAGGTGATGGATAAGTCATTAAGTAATTCTCACAATGTATGAAAGAGAAAAACGTGAAAAATCTTAATGCAGTCATATCCACATGAGAAATTTTTTTCTAAGTGTTTGTGTTGTTGAGACGAGTGTTTAGGACAACTATAAATAGACACATTCTGTGATACCAGCTTGTAGAAACCACAGGTCCTGGCTTTCCCATGGTTTACTGAACAGAAATGGAATACTTGTTTTCATAACCTCTCTGCTCAAGTCATTCCTTTGAAGAACAAATACAGGAAAGTACAATTTTTTACTCAGAATCTACCACTGTCAAGTCTCTATGCAACAAACGTGGAAACAAAGATAACACTATGACTCTACCTTCAAAGAGCTTATAGTTCAGTAGGATTGATAAAAGATGTTCACAGCCAACTGTGATACAGACAAGATTTCAAGAGATAATGCTCTGTGTAAATGACACAAAGAAAATGATGATTTCCAACACTCTCTTGTGATGATGCCTATATCCCTGTGGAAATGCAGAACTATGATTATAGAGACATGTATAAGGGACATCGATTTGTAATAAGTTTTTTTTTTTAATTCAAAAAATGCTTGAAATTTGGTGAAAAAAAGTAGTAGTATTTTTTTCTTTTATATCACTCTTCTCTATAGATCCAAAAGGAGGTGAAGAATTAATATGTCACTGATATATTCATGAACATATAAAACTCAAGTTCCTAAGTAATGACTCAGTCTTGACAATAATGGCTTTTTAACATATGGATCATTACTGACTTCATATTAATTGATATGATACTTTCCTCTATACTTTGTAGCAACATTTGGCATTATGGTTTTATTCAGAATAAATAAATCAAATATCTGACAATGTAATCTGGGAATATCTGTCAGACCAAACTAGAACTGGTCATTAATTTTTCAACATGAAAATATTTAGAACTTGTAGTGATGGAGTGCAATATGATTTCTGGGATAATTGAACTTTTCTGTAAATTATATGTTCATATCAAATAGAATATGCTATGTCAGCAGAGACAATATTTTATAAGTCTCTTTTTTGTATAAATATTTTATTTCACACAGTAAAATTTATTAACTATAAGTTTATGTTGAAACAACGCACTTTCGCCATCATTGAATAGCAAATAAGTTTTGATCCTCCTTGAATGAAACAAGATAAAATGGACTCTCTTCTTGGCTCATTTCTGAATATCTCATGGTTCAGTTACTACATATATGATTTTTGATTTACAAATAAATACTTTTATGAATATTGTCAGTCATACATTCCATCATTTTTTTTAACCAGGATTCAAAATAGCATGTTATTGAAATGAGCAGTAGTAGTAGTTGACAAAAATGACATTAAGGATTTTCAGCTAAACTAGGGGTTGTAGCAGAATGATCTAGGGAGATCATTTTAATTAACTAGGCCCCTCACCAACAGTGTTCTTTTTTTTTTTTTTTAATAGGCATGCTATTTCATCTCCCTGCTTCAGTCAGCCACTCTTACTAACAGCACATTTTATTACTTAGGTGTGTGGAAGGTCAGGCAAATATTTGAGAACCATTGGATTATAATACATTAAGAAAAATTCCATATTTAGTAAAAACAAGTCACATCTCCTAATGCCATCATATTTAGGCAATTTTTATAGATAATGAAAGTAGACACAAATTGTTTCTATCCCATTCCAAAAACTGATGTAATAGATAAAATTTTTCTTATTATTCATTCTTTGTCTTTGCAGATATGTTGGCTACTATGAAGGCATATACACTGAAATTATGTTTTAGGAAACACTGTGAACTTGGCCAATTTCAATTATTCGCTTTGGGCATACACATAAAAGAGTTTGTGTGAGGTCAAAGACCTTGCATTTTTCATTAACACTGATGCAAATGGTTCACGGCTTATATCTGGAAAAACATTGCTATGAGAGTTGAGTTCAAGGTCTTTGGAACTTGTTTAGTTCTGATTATTGGATCTGCCACTTTTCAGTTAGGCCACCTCAGGCATTACTTAATTCAATACAGCTAAGTCTCAGTTTATTTAACCACAAACCAGTAACAATAATGGTGCCTATTTCTAAGTGAGGATGCAATGAGGTGATTCATGCAAAACATTTAGCTCAGAGTCTGGCACTGGGAAGGAGCCACCAAGTTCTGCTATCGTCATCGTCATCATCACCTAACAGGCATAGAATAGTACTTTATATTAAAGATACTTAGAAGTAGCTTCCCTTAATGCTTACTATTTCTTTTGATAGTATTTCATTTAAATTTTGTTTGAGTTGTTTGAGTTTTGTTTTGTTTCTTGGTTGATCATTTTCTTAACATATAAAATCTTTAGAGCTATTTTACGAAAGCAATTTGCATTTTTGTAAATATTGCAGATTGCTAAGCCATTTTAGGGGAGCAAAAAATATCAAAATATGTCTAGCTGGAAAAATTCAGCTGAAATGTCTAGAAAGAATAATTTGTTAATCTTCAAGAATGAATTTATATTTCCTTCCTTTTGATGAAAACACACATTATGCTGAGTGAAATAACTCAGACAGAGAAAGTCAAATACTGTATAATATCACTTATATGTGGAATCTAAAAAGACAAACTCACAGAAACAAAAAACAGAATGGTTGCCAGAGACTGGAGGTTGTGAGAATGAGGAGCGGTTAGTCAGAGGGTACAAACTTCCAACTATAAGATGAGTAAGTTCTAGGGATCTCAAGTATGGTTGTAGTTAATAATGCTGTATCATATACATGAAAGTTGCTAAGAGAATACATCTTAAATGTCCTCACCACACACACACACACACACACACACACACACACTCACAAATGGTAGTTATGTGAGATGATAAGAATGTCTTAACTAATTCTGTGGTAAACATTTTACAATATATACTGGTATCAAATCATCACCTTGTATACCTCTTACTTATACAATCTTATATGTCAATTATTTCTCAGTTAGCTGGGAGAGGGGAGAAATATCCCAAGAGTAATAGAAATTCTACAGAGAGGAACCACCCACAGAGCTCACTTGTTGTGCCACACGTGGAAGACAACTGATAAGATGGAGAAACACTCCATCACTTAGCTCTCCTGCAGTTTGATCTACCAACAAGGCTAAAGATCCCACAGGAAGACTTGTGCCTTCAGAACAGACAGTCTATTTGTGTCCAAGAGTAATGTTTCAACAAAAGATACCAGTTGAGAAACACTGAAGTCAGTGTCATATTATTGGGGGGGGAGGCTTATTATTTCAATAAATGTTCTACACTTTTCACCCATTTTTTTCCATTCAAAGCATTCATTTGCACAACACAGTCTCATAAGTGACATTCTACAGGCAGAGGAGATGAACAATTGAAGCCTAGACTCTGTGGCATATTCTCACCTATTAGCAGCATATTATCATTGCAAAATGAGATTTACAAGGAGAATTGCAGCACATAGCTGCAAACAATGGAAAACCCATGGCTTCTCAAGGATATCCTCTTTTAGTTATCACGGTTCCAAATATTTTGTACCTAGAGAGCAATGTCAGATTTTAATCTATGAAGAGTATCTGGGGTTTGAAGAGACCTAATAAACACCCCTGACAACCCCCAACATTCCTAACACTGAGAAAAAGACAAAAAGCCCAAATGTTAGCTTTTCAAGGCTACCTTGGTATATACAGTTTAAATGAGAGTCAAAAGGACAGACCTCAGTTCAGGCAGGAAAAGAGGAAGTCTGTAGAGCAAACACCCTGATTAGGTTGTCTGTCTTAAGCTGGTTTGAAATGGAGATGGCAGAGGAGATAAAATACTCAATGCCTATGTCTTTTGATAGAGAGGTCAAACCAAAATATTCATAATCCTACCTTTTACCCAGCAACCAGACAATTGTCTCTATGTGTGTGAGTAAAAGTAAGTAGTAGAAGAAGAAGAAATAAATGTTCAGGAAACATTGAAATCAGGAGTGCAGAAGAGGGTCCTTCCCTGTTTCAGAAAGAGATAAAATACATAAGCAGGAAATATGTGAAATCACAATATGAATTGTAGGCATCCCTGGCTTCAGTCTTGGACCTTATGCAACACAAATCACTATCATTAGATTTTGGTGGTGTACAAATCCATCAAAAGTGTTCTTTGCAGACTTAGACTTTTTTTTTTAGATTTTATTTATTTATTTGACAGACAGAGATCACAAGTAGGCAAAAAGGCAGACAGAGAGAGAGGAGGAAGCAGGCTCCCCGCTGAGCAGATAGCCCGATGTGGGGCTCGATCCCAGGACCCCAGAATCATGACCTGAGCCAAAGGCAGAGGCTTCAACCCACTGAGCCACCCAGGTGCCCCGACTTAGACAGACTTTTAAAATGTTATTATAATACCAAATATCAACATGAAAAATTAATGAAATTATAAAGCAATTCGTCCAATAATGTTTGGTTAAAAAGGTCTTTGTCAATTTTCAAGGACACACATGACTATCTGCTGCTGGGCAAAGACAAGGTCAGAAGACTTCTGTATATCTGATAGGATTATTATTACTTTGAGGTAGAAAGGAGTGGATACAGATATCAGTGATGCTGGAGGACACGGAAGCCTGCTTGTAGGTACAACATAACTGATAAAATCTCTAGGCTTCTTGCTGCTTGTCAAAACTTTCCAATGGCTTCTCATTTGACTCAGGATAAAAACCCAAACACAGCCTGCAGGATCCTGTGTGATAAGGCTTCCCATTACTTCAGGCCTGTACCTCAGCTTCTTGCCCCTTCACGTCAATGATTGGTTTGGACTTTAGTTGGGCTTCTTGTGCTTCATCTGGATCTTTACAACACATCCAGGGTCGCCTCTCCTTGTGCACAAAGGGGGGAGAAATAAAGAGCAGCCTGTTTCATTTTTACATTTTTTAAAAATATGCAGCCCCCAGGGTACTCATTTGCCACCTACAGTTTTGTACTTATAGCCATGTCTGCAATTTTAAAAATCCCAGATATAACATGCAGAACATAAGGAGGAGATGCTTTTTTTTCATTTTAATCATATTTTTTCTGTTCTTCAATCTTCCTCTGCTCTCTATTGAGTTATTTTATTTCCTGCTTGTCTTGAGGTCTCTCTTTCCAGACAGTATCCTAGGGGCCTATTTCCCATGGCTTGCCTCTCTGTATGTTAAATCTCTGAAGCAGCTGTGGAATGCAGGCATCTGAAACACATCATCCACCAGCAAGGTGCAGTGAATACTGAGTGGAGGCCAAGGATGAAGTTGGGGTGGAGTTGGAGCCAGAGCGAAACTGGCTTATGACGCTGAAATGTGGAATAGAAGTCCCAGAGCCAAGAAAAATATCCAGATATAAACTTTCCACCATACTAAGGTTTTCATTCCGGGAAAAAGAAAGATTTATTTTTAAGTCTTAGCGTCATCATTTGCTAGTGGTGTAAGACTTGAGAGAAGATTTTACTTCAGCTGTTTTCATCTGGGACTGATAAAACCTACCACAACTGAATCCAGCTGGCATCCTCTGAGGTCCCTCCACTCCTACACTATGATTCCAGCCAACTATTGCCCGTGTTTTTGCAGAAAACTCTCCTTCTGAGTGTGGATGGGACCAGGGACTTGTTTCTAAGCAATAGAAGCTGGCAAAGATAGATGATGAATGTCACTCCTGTGGATATGTTACATGAAATAAAACTCCATCTTGTGAGAACACTTGCTCTAGACTATCCTTGTTGGCTTGATGAAGTTAAACAGCATGTTGGAAAAGTCAGCATGACTAGGAACTGTGGCAACCTCTAGAAACCACAACAGCCTCTAGCAGGATATCTCCAACTTTAGCCAAAAACCTAAGTGTGTTTGAAAATAGATTCTTCCCCAGTCAAGCCTCCAGATAAGACTGCATCTCCAGCTGACCTTCACTGCAGCCCTATGAGACTGTGATATTTAGTTATTATATCATTATAAGCAAATAGTTTATAACTTTTAAGCAAATAAGGTAGCTAAGCTGGACCCAGACTCCTGACCCACAGAAATTTTAAGATGACAGATTTGTTTTGTTTTAAATCTCTCTGTGGTAATTCGCTATATAGCGATACCGAATACACTGAATTTTCAAACCCCGGTGGTTTGCCCATGGTAAAACACTAAAGGATGTCATCATGTCAACAGTCCTCTGTGGTTTTTACCAAAGTAAGTCATTTTCCCTACTTTCCCAGCCACATTTTGCCATACTAGGATTGGGCAGCTGCTAATTCCTAAACTAGAAGATACGACTTTGGTAATCCTTCTTGAAAACTTTGGCAATTAGATTTTCTTCATAGAGTTAACACTAAGTGCCCTAAATGTCTCACGGATTTTTGGGAGGGGGATGACATTTGAGAGCATAAGTGAATGTGTTTACTACAATATGCAATTCTGTCCACATATAAGGTATTAATACTCTATTCTCATAATGTTCAAAATAAGAGGTACCTAAATGTCAAATATAGCCTTCACAATTTATACAAATTTACATTGTGTTGCTTGTGTTGTTATTTCTATGTTAGATGTATTCTTTAAAAATCATTGGTGATTAATACACTTATATTATTATATTATATTATTATTATTATTATATTATTATTATATTATACACTTGCTAATGAGTGATATTTAAATCAAAATCTTTTTAAAGGGAAGAGACAAAGATAGCATGTGGCCCCTGAATTTAGTGATGTATAAATATTTGTTAGTGACAAAATGAATGTTTAAAAAGTGCTGAGGATATAGAAAAATAAATTTGTAATTCTATGGTAGAAATCCAAAATCAAGTCTTCTTAATAGCCGTCATATAGTGTATCTGCTTTATTTAGTGTTTTTAAAATAACAATTGTTCAGTACTGTCAATTATAGTAGATGACAGGTGTCACTTAGAAAAAGGTGAATGAAACACAACACTTTTCATCAAGTATTTTACACCTAGAATAATAGACATTATATATCCCAAATATATTTCATTCAGCTCTTAATACAATTGTTGTAATCAAACACCACCTGCTCCAAGTATTACTGAGAGATATTTGAAGGATACTTTGATATTGTGTTTTAAAACATAACATTGGCTAAACATTACTTTTTTAATAAAGAAGGAAGAGACATTAACAAATATAGCTGTCACAGAGAAATCTACACTTACTGTCATTAGAAGGTTGAATTCTATCTATTTAAGTTCATAAATTCCCCAAGACCAGTACTAAATGATTGAAAAGTTGCCTTTCATAGTTCCATACATTTTTGACTTAGTATTTTGGCAATATAAATACTTTTTGTAGAGACCTAAGTGTGTTAAAATATCTGTTGAGGAGGGATGTGTGGGTGGCTCAGTTTGTTAAGCATCTGCCTTTGGCTCAGGTCATGATCTCAGGGTCCTGGGATCACGTCCCTCATTTGGCTCCCTACTAACCGGGGAGACTTCTTCTCCCTCTGTCTGCCAGTTCCCCTGCTTGGGCTCAGCTTCCCTCTCTCTCTCTTTCTCTCTCTGTCAAATAAATAAATAGGATCTTTAAAAATATATATTTGTTGAGGAAATAATGATCTGCTTAAACTAGTAAATGATGTCACAGGAGATTGGCAGGATTGCAACCTGGGAACATAGAGAAAGAGGGCCAACAGAAAAAGAAGAGCAGGAAATGGTTAAGTTTTGGTTTGAGAGATGGTCCCCAGTTGAAAAGCAGAGAAAGAATGGCAGAAATAGATGCAGAAATATAAAAGAATGGTCTATTAAGGGCTGAAATGTACCTTTAATTAAAATATGTTGTCACCTAGTCTATTTGAGAAGGTCCCTCTCAACAGTTGTGAATTACGGTGTAAATATTTTACTAATATTCTTACTCTAACAAACTAATGTCTCTTTCCTTTCCCAATAGATCTAGAGTAAAGATCACATACAGATTTTATAAGCAATGTAAAAACTTCTAGACAAAATTGTTATCTAGTACTTATATAACACTCTAAAACTGGTTATTTAACTTAAGGAGGCATCTCAGTCCAGTTAATGGAGAAGTCATGTACTTAAGACATTTTTCAAAAATATACTTTGTAATGGCAATTTCATACTGAGTTCCTTAAAGGGAGGGTATTGTGTAACATATACTTGTGGAAGAAAATATATAAAAACCCAAAGAGTTCTCCAGTCATTATTAATAAAGTATTGAAAGTGGAGCATGTACATCAATGTTATGGTTAATATACACATTAACACATTAATGTACACACTAACCATAAAAATTTAATTTTCATGTGTCAAGTTGGTTTGGTGATGATGCCTAGATATTTGGTCAGACATTATTCTGAAGATTTTGTAAAGGAGGATTTTTGAATAGATTACATTTAAATAATTAAATTTTGAGTACAGCAGACTACTTTATAATATGGGTGAGCCTCATCCAATCAGTTGAAGGACTTATAGGAACAAAGACTGAGCATTCCTAAGCAAGAAGGAATTCTGTCAATGCATTGCCTTGGAATTCAGGTTGCAGGTCTGCCCTGGATCTTCAACATGCTGGTCTACCCTGCAGGTTTTAGATTTGCACCTTTACAATTATATGAGCCAATTCCTTAAAATCTTAAAATAAATTTTCTCTATGTTTCTATTTCTCTGGAAAACCCAGACTAATACAACTGTCTCTGTCACAATGAATACTTAATCACTCTGAATAATAAATTCCCCATCCATAAAATAAAAGAGCCAGACTACATGACTTCAAAATTCCTTATAGCCATACTTCCTATGAACTACAGTTTAAAGTCATATTCTCAAAGAATTGTGAGATATGAGATCTCAGATGAGCCACATTCTATTTTCACAACGTGTTTAGGAGTAAAATTTATAATTACATACTAATTAAATAATCATGTATATACCCTGTTTCTAAGGAAATAAGTTTTGCCCATATATTACCAGTACAAATGGCAAGAGAGAGAAAAAACATCTAGATACACAGAGATTTTTCCAAAATATTACCAATTTTTAAATTTTCTATACTGTTTTTTTTTTCATGAACTGACCAAAACAAATAACACTTGGTTATCATTTTAGTTAAGAGTTTTTGCTTTGATTGAAATTATGTTTATTTTTAGTGGTTACTCCATCTTTGCAATGTTATTTGGCCTTTAAAAGCTAATGATCTATACAGACTTCAAATGCATTTATCATCAAGAGCATTTACATGAAGACACAAAATAATTTATTTTCTTGATAATCCATCCATGTTGGCAACTATGTTTTTTTAAACAGATGGCACTATGATAAATTATCCAATATGTAGAAATCATGGCATGAATCTGGAAACTTAGCACAGATGCTTTTAATGAGATGTTCATGATCACATACCACTTGCACATTCAGAGAATGACAGAGCCTTCTGTTGTGAAAGCCATATATATGGTGAGGTTTCTTTTAGTAATGTTTAGTGATGCTGCTTTGCTTTAAGGGTGCTGGATTCCCTAAAAAGTAAATATGTTTAGTGGTCCCAAACTTTCAGGCACAGCATTTCTAGCAGAAATTTTTGATGGCAAAGATCAATTTAGAATTTATCAATTTTAATAAAAAGAGTTGAAATACTCTGGTTTAAAGGAGTTTGCAAAGTTAGCTTTCTAGATCTCAACACGGTTTTAATTTTCAGTTGCAGAGCTCTCCAGGCTGTCAGGAGAAAAACTTCAATTTGTTATAGGGAGAAAATACTGTTTCGAGTGAAGAATAAAATGTTGACATGAAGATATGTGAATTATGATGCTATGTTAATTCTCCTTGAAATACAGGTCACAGAATAGCAGCTTAACTGGACCACTCTGGAAAAAAATTTTTATTCCAAAGGCACAAAGGTGCTCAACTTGAGTTGTAAAGGACTTTAAGATGATATTAATAGGGAGCTAGTGACTTGGAATGTTGAGTGATGATTCCCAAGGAAGGCAGATAAATCACTTGACATAATATGAATACAAATAACTGGCAGAAACACGGATCATAACAATCTATTTCTTGGCCCTTTACTACTGAAATATTTAAATCTCTAATATTCTAGTACCTGCGTCTCAACTCCAAACACAAATTCTGACTTCCTCTGATTTATATACCAAGAAAAAACACATGGATCCTAGCATATTCTAGGCCCTAATTTATTTATATTTACTCTCTGTCTCTGTACCTTTCTTTCTGTGTGTGTCTCTCGTATACATACCACATGTACATACAAAAATGCTTTCTAAAAATTCAGTAGAGCAGATATGGAACCATAAGGAACATGAACAAATATTACTAATTATTTTAACTTCATTTTCAATTTGATATTTCTAAATTATACATGAGAAATCCTCATATGTCCACATATTTATCACGTTGGTAGTCATTATTGAGTTTTACATCTGGAAATCAATGGTGATGAATTACAAGCTAAACTAGGTGCCACCTGTCTTTCAGTTGTATATTTCTAGACTGAATTAATGACACTTTTAATGTAGGTACACTTGAGAGTTGCTTGAACCATGTACAAATTTGATTGATGTACAAAAACATCTACATCTTTTTTTTTTTTTAAATAAATCTTATTGGGAACTTTCCTTGAGACAAATGGCTATAATCAGTGTTAAAACTGGAACTTACAAATTCCACAATATTTTGATCTCTCTTATGTGGATGATAAATTGTCATTTTCCAAATAAGAAGAATATAATAATCTTTTACTGAGTCAATAGAAAAATGCAGGAGCTACTTTTGAATTCCTTGAGTTTATTGTATTTTTCTTCATTTTCCTCTCTTTCACTCCTTACTTTCACTTATTTTTTCTTTTGTCAAGGTATGATGTTTAAGGGTTACAATGAAACAAGAAAACTACCAAGAAATAACCTGGCCAACATTTTCAAAATGCGTCCTAGGGATCCCAGGAGACTTTTTCAGGTGTTCCATAATATCAAACTACTTTCATAACACTGAGACTTCATTTGCCTTTTTCACACTCTTTGTCTCATGAGCTTACAGTGGAGTTTTCCAGAGCTACATGGCATGTGATGTCCTAACAGGTTGAATGTGGAAGCAGATGTGAGAATCCTACTGTCTTCTATTAAAGCAGACATTAAAAAGATTTTCAAGAAAGTTATACAACTCTTCTGACTAAATTGTTTTGCAATCTATAAAGTTGAGTTATTTTGTTTAAAAATGTACTCAAAGGAATATGCGATGGTTTATTACTATTTAAAATAATATATATTTTAAACATTTCTCTATTTTAAATTCTAACACTGTAAATATTAATAGATATAACTCACATAAAAAGCTACTTGGTCTCTTCAATTATTTTTAGATATATAGAAGAATCTGAAATTCCAAAACTTTGAGAAACTCTACCATAAATGAATCCCCAATACCTGAGATTATTGTCATTTTCCACAAATGTAAAAACTAAAGAGCCCAGGGTGCCCTAGTATATATATATATCTACCTCTTCCATTAATTTATTCAATTTTTGAAAAATTGAAATTTATAATATTAAAATCACTGTGCTAAGCATTGAACCTAGAATGATCGATAGGACCCTATGTCTATCACAGAAGGAAACTGTGTCCTGGATTATCATGTTCTTGTATCACATGTATCACAACTAAGTAACATGTATCATGTATCACAACTAAGAGGTATCCTCTTGTGAAATTGCAGCACACATCTGTTTTGAAGCATTGTTCACTGGCTACTGCTTTTCGCATTTATATTAATTTTTGTGCCTTAGCTATTCCTTATCTTGAACTATAGCAATGAATCAAGGTAACTGCTTCTTAAACCTAAGGTCATGTTACCTTAGTTACAGTAGGTCTAGACCATACCTGAGCTATGCACACTGCCTTGAGAAGCTTTATTATGCCTGGAATAGAAGATAGAGAAATATCCTCCCATTGTAGGCTTTTGAGAGTTCATTTTAAAGTCAAAGCTTTTGATTTATAAAGGCTGGCCCTTGTTAAGAGAATAGAATATTCTTGAAAAGCAAAAGTGAAGGCACTTAATGTAGCAGAATATAAGCTTCTGTCACAACAAGAATTCAAGAACCAAGAGAAGAAGATATATGACTTGGCCCCAGGAAGATATAACTTATCTGGCACAGAATGGGGTTTAGGTGACACTGTTATAAAATGAGACTTAATGGAGGCCATGTACAGAGAAGCAAATACAGCATCCTAAGCCTGGCCAGCATAGGTCAGACCACCATCATAGAGCTACATGGTATTCACACCAATGCTTGAAGTGTATCATTTCCCACTTGAGAGCATGTGCTTCATGTGTGCTGGACTGAAGAGTCATGTAGGTTATACTTCTCATCAACTTCCCGCAGGTTGCTCATGAGTCATCTCAGAGAAGTGATTCTCACTTATGCTGCACGATTTTTCAGAGCTCCATCTAACTGACCAACACCATTTTTAGTATTTACTTCCAGATTTCTTGAAAGCCTTTTGAATAACACCAGTGAATTTATGAAGTTAGAATGATGTGAAGGGAAAGACCTTAGCTACTACTGGACAATAGGGATGAAAACATTCCAGACCTGTTATTTATGGGGATTTATACTGGCACTACAGAGGTATTACTAGTTCCTGGGGGGAGGGGAGGGATAGAAGCCTAGTCATTTGAACCCAAGGTCTGACCCTTGAGGAGAAATAGATAACATGCTAAGGAAGAATCAGGTTATGGGGTGGGGAAGCAGAGGAAGAAATGACAAGGGGAAAAAAAGGAAAATAAAGGAAAGGGATGTGAGGAGAAAGGAAGGGAGAGAAGGAGAGGGGAGAGGAGAGGAGGGGAAAGGAGGGAAGGGGATGGAAGGAAAGGGAAGGGAAGGAAAGGGAAGGGGAGGGGAGGGGAGGGGAGGTTAGGGGAGGAAAAGAAAAGGAAAGGAAGAGAAGGCAGAAGGGGAGCCTGGGTGGGTCAACTGGTTAAGCATCTGATCCTCCCAGGGTCCTGGGATCAAACCCTCTGTAGGCTCCCCGCTCAGCCAGAATCTGCTTCTCTCTCTCCCTCTGCATGCCACTCCCCATCCTTGTCTTTCTCTCTCTCTCTCTCTCTGCCAAATAAATAAAGAAAATCTTGAAAAGAAAAAAAAAAGGAAAGGAAAAGGAAGGACATAGAAAACAACCTTTAAACTTTATTCTTGGAATTTGAACTTTCAAAATATGGTATCTCTTTTTCAATTACAAAATACAGATTTTCACAGCTCAATCCCTAAGTGTTTTGGTCTACAGAAAATTTATTCTCTAGACCAAAGAAGTTGGATTTTGTAGGAAAATATTTGTCTCTATAACCAGGCCAAAATGAAAATGTGCTGCTGGTAAGGTGGACACTAAGTCACTCTGGAGATGTCTTGGGAAGTCAGAGAAGAGTCTTGTCATTATTTAGGATGTGAGGACACCTGCATTCCTCTCAAATC
>RCUC01024259.1:0-14176 GCA_003697995.1 Taxidea taxus jeffersonii
CACCACGGACTAGGCAGCCATGTCATATACAGGGTTCGAGGGTTCTACGGCCTGTTCCGTGGGGGAAGCAAGTAAACCCTAGGGCAAAACATGTACGTAGGAAGTGGGAGAGACAGAGATGTACAGGGAAGGGCTCCATGAAGGAGGGAGGGGCTCTCTTTCTGAAGAGGTAAGAGATGGGGCAGACCCGTAGGCAGGAAAGAAAGGGCAGGAGCAGGCTGCCCTGTGAAGAGAATCATCTGTGAAGAATGTAACTTGTGTTTTTCTCTCAAATTCTGTCAACTGTCTTATTTGGCTTTGAAAGTTTTTTCCTTATCCTGAGCCCCTACTAGCCATCTGCAGCCTTCGGTAAAGCAGGCCCCCTACAGTCTTGTGTCAGGGCTAGTGCAGGGTTCAGAGAGCAATGGCTGGCCTCAACCCCCACCGCCACCCCCACCGAGAGAACAGCTGGGCCACAGGGATGTTTCTGAGGGCAGCGGTGCGGGTCTCCCTGCGGCAGACTCAGACTCGGGGGAGCAGGGAGGAGGGGGGGAGTACTCAGAGTGGAGTGGGACAAAAAGGGAGGTGCTGGGAGCAGAGAACAGCGTCATTAAGCACAGATAAAGAAGGGCTGTGAAACGAGCTCCTTTCCCCAAAAGTCTGGGGACACAGGTGTTTGCCACGCTGACAGGGCTGACAGTACCATAATCTACAACTGCTGTTTCCCAAATCTCCATATCCAGCCTCTGAATCATCTCTCACCTCACATTGTTCTTCACATAGCCACTGCCACTGGCTCTACTGCCATGTAAAATCGAGCTCTGGCCGGAGAGAACCACCACCCAGGCTCCTCACACTCATCTCTGGGCTGTTGCTCTTGCTGCCAAGTCTTCCTGGGACTCCCTCCTACCCCAGCCACCCCTCACGTGGCTAAGTCCTACTTCTGATCTCTGTTTCGAAGTCATTTCTTATTGAAAACTCTTCCCAGGTGCCCATGATGTGGGGCAGGTGATACTACCACGCAGCCCATGGGAACGGGTCTCCATGATGATCATGGTTCACCCCCTTGTCTAGGTCCCCTCTCAGGCTCTACGCCCCCTGGGGACTCAGCTCCTGGTGAGCTCAGAACAGATGGGAAACTCAACAAGAACTGCAGAGGGAAAGGATGAATCTGGTTCCCACTGAGTGGAGCAGCCTCATGAGCAGAGGCTTACCCAGCCATCATTTCAGGGGCAGTGTTTCTTTAAAATGGGTGAAACAAGCTGATGTCACTTAATTCTTCCATCTATAATTCCTCTCTCAGCGGCGAGACTCTAATATTTTGTTTACCTCACTTGGCAATCATTTCTTTTTAAGGAAGAAACGCGAAGTCTGCCAAGAAGGAAAAGGAAAGGAGAGGACAGAGAGAGGGAGAGGGGAATGAGAAAATGAGAGGGAAAGGAGAAAGGGGAGGAGAGGAGAGGGAAGGAAAGGTGTGACTATGAATCACAACTTGGTTTGGGTCATTCTATTCATCTTTGCAAAACACCGAGTTGAGCGAATCCCACCTGAACTGTACAGTCAGAGGAAAAGCACATAATGGCTTTTAAAACAATGCAATCATCAGCACGAAAATACCATTCCAGCAGCTAACTTCTGCCACTTGTGGTTGGCAGGCTCTTCTGCTTCTGGGTAAGAACTACACTGATGATGTACAGATCTTCACTATTTCTTTTTCTGTTTTAACAAGTGCAACCCTCTTTCCACTCTCTGAGGGCTGACAGGGGTTCATAATCTCTCAGCCATACGTCTGACTCTGAGCAACAAGGACTAGGTTCTTTATGTTCAAAAGAGAGTGTGTGCTTTTGAGATAAACAGAGAAAAAAAAAAAGCGGTGAGCCCTGCCCAGGCCATCAAGGGGGAAGGGGAAGGGGAATACAAAAACATTCCTCCAGCTGAGCATTATCTCTGACCAAGCACAACTTCCTTGTGCCTAGCCTCCTTGCGTCCACCCTCTTGGGGACAGTGCTGCCACAGCAGCCCTGATGAAGTCACTCCCCAGCTAGAAACCTTCGAAAGCTCTTCACTCACCACCAGATAAACAGGCCAAACCCTCACTCGGGCTGCCCTCCCCCTTCCTCACACTCCTGGTCATGAACCACTTGTGCCTGTACTAATTCCACCTCAATCTCCCTCTCCCTCGGCCTGGACTCTCCCTCCCTGGGCTCTGGGCTCAGCCCATTTTCCCTAAGCCATCCCACAAGCCTATCTACTATGAACTCCCAGAGAGCCTCGCCGGCGGTGCTCAGCACTCAGAACCTTCTACTTTACATTGCAGTGCTCCTGTCCATATGTGGTATCACCACAGAGGAAAGTGGGCTTTTAAACATTTTCCATATTATAGATGAGGATGGTTTCAGAGAAATAAAACATTTGTGAAGGTGCATAGGGGCCAGCTAGAAGAATCAGCCAGACCCAACGCTTGCATGCCCACCATCTCTCTGTGTCCTGGTGTGGCCTCACCACTCCAAGACACCATCTTCTGGAGAGAACAAGACATCAGCACCAGTGAGTGATAGGACAGACAGGGAGAAGGTGCAATCCCAAGGTGGACAGAGGGCTCCAGCAAGGCACTGAGGGACCCCAAGGGAAGGAACAAAGAACAACAAGGATGAATTTTCCCCATATTGGTTTTTACTTGAGTTACTCTAATACCTTCAGCCAATATATTAATATTTAACATTAGAAGACGGTCTGGGCCTCACAACAGCCCCACCCCAAACACAGGAAAGTTGCTCAAAACTGGATAAAGAAACAACAGAGGTATAGACTGTACATTTGGTCCTGTAATGTCGCTTCACACATCGCAAACCCACAGAAGGGCAGGACAGGGACAAATTAAATGCCAAATCCATCCATAATCCACTCACCCCATTTTGGCCTAAAGGTCTCAGTACCTCAACCACCTAAACATTGTCAGTACTATTCACATGCAGACACACAGCTAGGCTGACATTGTATTTGCCCCCCTGCTCATGTCCACCCTCTGTGAATATGCCACAGACACATGAAATAAAGACCACAAGCAGACAGAGGAGGCCTGGCAAGAGAAGCCACATCCCAGACAACCTGTCCCTGAGGCCAGACCTGTCTCCATGTCAAGGCCTCCACAGGCTCCAGGGGACTTCCTGGCACAGCTCCAAGGGCTTCCAGCACAGCAAGGAGACCATGGAGGGAAACAGGCAACCTGGTCCAGCACTGCCACCTAGGTTCTCTCTTAGCTATCAGTCATGTGGGCTGAGGTCACAACTACTGTTTTACAGGGGAAAAAAAGCTGGGGTCCAGGTTAAGTAACTTGCCCAGATCTCACCCCAAACAAATGGTAGGACTCAGACTAAAATTCAGATCTTACGAGTCTAAGCCGATTTTCTCCTATCCTTACTTGCATCCTTGGCACAGAAAACTGACCCTGTGTTTAAAGGATGATCTATATACTTACGAGAGATATTCTTCAGAATCTTCATGCTCTGGGTCCAAAAGAACCTCCTCTTGCACTAGGAACTAGTTGCCCAATGTCTAAGCACTGAATGGACCATCAGGAGGCAAGAGCAAACCAGAAACATGAGCTAGGCAGATCTTTCTTCTATTCTAGAACACTAGCCAGCATATCTAAAAAAATGGAAATTTTCTTGTTCATTTTACGTTTTTAAAAGGGAAAAAAGATTTTGTGAGAAACAAGGTTTTCATTGAAAATACACCAGCTGGACTGTTGAACAGTATCGGTGCTGCCCTGAGCTAAACAGAAGAAACATAGGCGTTCCCGTCCTTCTGCACTTGCTTGTTACAGATCCCTAAAACGTCATCCCAGGGACAAGACACACTTCTGTGTGGTCTCACTGAGCCTAGAGTTAGAGAAGGAAAGCAAGGCTGTGAACCCATAAAGTGGACGCCAGAGTTTACAGACAGGCTATGATTTTATCATTATTATGTCCAAAAAAATGTCCTTAGAGGCCAAGTTTTCTTCAATATACACCTACAACATGCATCTCTCCATGAACTAAACCACCTCTCCAAGCAGCATTTGGATCATAGGTCTCTGTAGATGCTGATAAGCTGGAAGGGAAACACTTCCTGACAAAGGCTGGCCTTGACCATATTCTAGGCACAGTCCAGTCATTTGTGCTTATTATTATCCTGTCATTTGGGCTGAAGTTATAGGCTCTAATCTCAGCTACTCTTCTCACCAGGGGTGCTACCTTCACTCAACCTGTGCCTGTTTTGCCCACCTGTCAAAAGCACTTCATAGGGGCGCCTGGGTGGCTCAGTGGGTTGAAGCCTCTGCCTTCGGCTCGGGTCATGGTCCCGGGGTCCTGGGATCGAGCCTCACATCGGGCTCTCTGCTGGGCGGGGGGCCTGCTTCCTCCTCTCTCTCTCTGCCTGCCTCTCTGCCTGCTTGTGATCTCTATCTGTCAAATAAATAAAATCTTTAAAAAAAAAAAAGCACTTCATAATAGCAACTATTTTATAGAATGGTTTGGAGGCTTGAATACGATTATACAGATAAAGTGCTTAAAACATGGCTTGGCACAGAGTAATACTCAATTGCTACCATCCTGAGGGAGTAGAGATAAGGAAACTTAGGCTTACATTCATGGCATACTTAGTCAAGACTGGACGAGTAGAGAAAGCAACCCGTGAAGGTTGTCTATGAATTGTTTCATAGACAGGAAAAGGGGCCAACAGCTTACATGGTGAAGACAACTCACCGTAGGAGCAGTAAGCAGGGTGCGTAGGACTGGTGCGGTTAGTATGCTCCTACCTGGAAAATGGTACTTACTCCCTGATACAAGCATCGGCCCGGGTACAGGCTAAGAGAGGATCATCCCCATAAGGAGAGCTAGAATGGGAAGATGCAGGCTGTACCTAGAGCCAGGTACACAGAGCAGCTGGAATTCCAAGTACAAGCAAGGAAAATGGGTCTAAGAGTCCTCCGCCGAAGACAAACTCAGGAGACTCAGAGATATACAGCAGCGGCTGCTGTACATTGGCGAGAAGCAGAGGCAAGGACCAGGAAGAGCTCAAATAACATTACATAAGGAGATGCATGAGGCAAGAGGGGCAGGAGGTCCTAAACAAGCAACAGGAAAGTAGACCTGTACCAACACCTTTCTTTTGAGTGACAGCTGCCTTTTTGTCTGTGACCTTTCTGGAGTGGAGGCTTCTACCCCTGGTTAGTCTAGATGCTCTTGAGGTGGTCAGAGCACAGTCTCTCCCCAGTTACTAGGCACCATTGCTTTTGCCAGACCATACACGAGAACCAAGGAGGCCGTGCATCAGTTCAAGTCACAAGAGAACCTACAGTGACAAAAGGAGATCCCAAGAAACCACGAGGTTCTAGCCCCACAAGCCATGGAAAGTAGTCTCCCAGAATCTCCTGGCTTAATCTCGGTCTCCAATCTCACCACTCCTCCCACCCAAGGAGAACGCCCTTCCAGGGCATGCCAGCCAAGAAGCCACCCAGGATGCCAATCTATGCTGAGTACCAGCACAGTGCTGGTGCCCCAAACATCTTTACAAAAAACAAGAGTTGGGAGAAACTGCATTTATCTTATCTCTTTGCATAAGCACGCTGAGGGCAGTTGGAAGCTGCGTTATGACCAGTGTTCTGGACAGGAACACTGTGAGTCCCAAGTAATAAGAGATCATTGTTAAAATGCCTTCAAGGCAATGGAGTTGCTTACCTGTAGGGCCTTGGCTTTGCTGTGTGGGATCCACGTGCTTACAGCCAGCAGCACAGAGGCTGTGTGGGGTACCAGCAGGCCACCTGAATGCAAATTTCCCGCAATGGGCACTGAACCAACATTAATGGAGTATGAGCTCACCAGCATGCCCAACTGTGGGTATACCCTCTTTGCCCAAAATCTGCCCTTAAGCCTAATAAGACCCTTGCTCTTCCTCACACACATGACTATTTCCACCTTCCCATGCATCTTTCTGCTTCTTTGCCTCTCCATCAAACCCTGCTCAAATCTCAGCTCCTCTGATAAGCTCAACAGTATTGGGGTTTTTTTTTCTTCTTATGTGTCTATTTTTACCGTGGGCAAATATAAATAATATAAAAATTACTACTTTGACCATTTTTAGGTGTACAGCTCTGTGGCATGGAGGACATTCATAGCGCTTCATCACCATCACTGCCATGGTTCATTCTTCTTTTGCTCCTCTAACAACCCAAAAGCAGGATGACATAAAAACTGGTGAGGTTAACAGGCAGACATGTAAAAGTCTGTATTTTCCAAGTTAGAAAATAGACAACACTATCTGACAAATGCTTACTGTGTGAGTTCAGTTTCAAGTTTCAAATTCCTCTCTCTCTGTTCTTCACGCCCTGCATTGATTTCTAAAGGAAAAGGCCTGTTTCTCTCTGCTTCCCTGCATGCTTAGGATCCAGCTCAAGCACAGACACACCTGTGTTTCAACTGTGGCACCACAGCTTGCTAGACAACATGGCTTCAAGTAGCCTGCTCTGGGCCTGTGTTGTTCCCTTACCAATAAACCTGGGATAACACGCATACCACCCAAGGCTGTTGCGAAAATTGAATGAGATTGCATATGCAAAAGCACCTGGCAGAGCAGACAATTAATCTTCACTCCTTATGTCAGCTCTGCGATCAGGGATAACTAATTCCAAAGGGCAAGGAAACCACCCTTAATTTTCTGAAATTTTATCACAGGAAAAAAAAAAAAAACCCAATAAATTTAAATAGTAAGGCCGGATGGTTTCCCATCTTCTGAAATGAAGGAGCCCTGAGCCCAAATGCTACCTACGGGTATGCGGGACCACACACGGTCATCCTGGATCTGGAACCAAGAGATGCCTTCCTCACACTGCTCTGAAAACATTCTAAGGTACTGAAGTCGTCTGAGGGGGAAACGTACATGTTACCATATTCACTGTTGCTTAAAATTTGTAAATAGAACCAGAAAATATCCACCCAGATGTCACAAATGTTTATTTATGAATCCCCCTCTGAGCTGTCACATATGAACATAATGTCCTGAAATAAGCACGTGCAGACCTGTTCTTCCAACTTAGACCCTTAAGGCACATGCCCATGACCTGTGAGGACCTCACAGAGTTGCCGCCCTAGAGGCCTCTGGAAAGAAACCATCACTCAGGGTTGCCTCTGAGCAAGGCAGGTAGAGTGACTGGAGTAGAGACAGAAACATAGAGTAGAATGGAGTAGAGACAGAAACCATATTGGGTAGAATATAAATGAGGGAGAGAGGAAACCATATGCTGGAGATTTCCAGGAGAAGAGAGGCCAGAGCTTTGAGCAGTAGTCCATAGCCTCTCCAGACCATGCTCCCAGCTCCACAAAAGCAGTGAGGCATCTGCTCTGTACCCGAAATCTAGACCGTGAGCTCCAGGGAGAGAGATCATATCAATCTGTTTTGAACACCTCACAGATGCGGCATGAGCTCCCATCAAATGTTTGCTAAATGAATCCTTGGTTTTTCTAAAGCCTTAACTTCCAGTCAACCTTTTGAAGACAGTGATGGGAGAAGAAAACCATTAACTGAGCACCAGCTATCTGTAGGCTTATTTGATACTTTACATATGTTAATTACTTCACTTAATCTTTATAAAATCCTACTAAGTAGTTCTTATAACCTCCATTTTGGTGTTGTAAAAGGTATGCCCCAGAATGTTAAGCTAACTCATCAACATCCACTGAGCAGGAATTTGGGGGAAAGTACTACCCAGGACTGGCTGCTTCTTCCTGGAAATCATGCCTTCTCTGGCCTCTGATTTCATCCTGCAAGGGTAAGCTCAAGGTAGTCAAAACAAAGGATTCTAAAACCTCTCTACACCAATACAGCAGGAATCTAGGACCCAAGAAAGAAACTCAAGAGGTCATATGTTGAAGCACTCACCCTCTTTCTGCCAAAGTCTTTGATTTCTGCAGAGCTAAACCACTCCTTTCAAGCATAACATAAACATCCAAGTTTCAGATGTATCATGGACAAAAGCCAACATTTTTCAAAGACCCTAATGAGATTTGTAGGTCATTTTTTACCTCAGATATTCAAGAACAAGGAATTCATCTTAAACCAGTGCTGATTCCTTATAAGCAACATTCAAACCAGCTTTGACTTTTGGGTGTTTATACTAAAAGCCAGCAAAAAGTAACCACCATCACTTTGAATCACCCTTTAGGATGCTCTGCTCATAAATTTAAAAAGCTAGGAAACGGAAGGCTTCAGCAAAATAAAAATATATGTCAGATTAAATAGTAATTTGAATGTTTTTGACTTTATAATTCCTATATTTGTTTTGATGTTATAGCTATTTAAAAGCTATCAAAATGAAGAGTTCATAACTACATTTTATTACACATATTTAAGTAAGCTTAAAATAAATACAATTTCCAGCAACACTGAAATTGTTTCTTGTCCTTATTTAAAATGGATATATACACTCCTCAAACATCAGGCTACCATAATGCCTCTAAAAAAGATCACATCTATCACAGTAGGAAAATTCTAGAAACAGGGCAGAATAGTTTAGAGGGAAGAAAATGGAGATACTTTCAGGACTAATTAAAAAAAAACAACTTAAATTGTACATTATTTACACATAGAAATAATGTTATTAAATAAGGGTTAGGTTTGTAACTGAGGAGCAGATGCCAAGCTAAATAGGGCAATGTAAAAACCAAGCACATGCCCACAATATGTTCTGAATGCTCTCTTAATAAATCTAACTTCCCTCAAGCCAGAGCATGCAAGATTTTACAAAAAGCTATTATTATCAATCATTTCTACATCTATTAAATTGCAAGTAGGAAGATCGTCTGGGCTTCTCCGGTGCACGTCACCGAAGATCTCATGGAACTGATACAGACCCTGAGGTCAGAGAAAAATGATAGACGGATAAAAGTCTAAGGGAGATGAAAAAACACGAGTAAAGGATTGAGATATTTAAAAATGTAAAAAAAAAAAAAAAGTGGTCCAGTTTATCCAGACCTTCAGTCGCAGCAAGACAATAAAGGAAGAAAACACCGGGGAACTTTGAACTACAAGGCTGAGGATTCTAGACTCTTTTTAGAAAGCGAGAAGGAGCCATGAAAAGTTTGGGAGCAAGAGAAGATATCATTAAAGCTGCACTTTAAAGAATACTGGCAGGGCGCCTGGGTGGCTCAGTGGGTTAAGCCTCTGCCTTCAGCTCAGGTCATGATCTCAGGGTCCTGGGATTGAGTCCTGCATCAGGCTCTCTGCTCAGCGGGGAGTCTGCTTCTACCTCTCTCTCTGCCTGCCTCTCTGCCTACTTGTGATCTCTGTCAAATAAATAAATAAAATCTTAAAAAAAAAAAAAGAATACTGGCAGAACTAGAAAAGGGGGAGAATGGAGGCAGGAAGACAGACTGCCTCATTTCCTTTTTTTCATCTGCAGCACTTTGCATGTGTTCGGCAAGAGTTCTGTAAACATGGACTCAATAAAAGCTGCCCCAGGAGGGGGCTGCTTCACTAGCACCGGAGGACAGTGACACCTGAACTACCGCTAAAAGGAGGGCAACACCACAGACCAGCAGCATGTGCTATCCTCTGTTTTCCTTTCTTAAAAAGCCCTGGAGGTCTTGTCATTTGGGAAATGCTGCCCATATTCTGTCCATCTGGGACTTTCATATTGCAAATCTCATGTGAAAGACTTTGAAAAGCTCTATAGTTAAGAAACCAATTTAATTTCTTCTTCCAGAATTTGGCCATGAATCCATCCCCGCCCCTAATCGTGGAACAACTCTCCTAAAACAAGCATCCTCCAGGCAGGTCTCGAAAGTGTGGACTAAGATCAGCCATGGCCAGCACATGGGCACAACCTCAAAGGGGTCAGTAATAAGCTTGTAAGTCAGGTCAGGATCCTTTAGGGCTGTTCAGAGTCCTCTGGTCAAGCCTCCAAGTAAAGCCACAGAGTCCCAGCACTCTAGCTAACATGAAGGAATTCCATGGGGGAAAGTAAGCATCCTGACGATTCAATTTAAGTGATTCTTCCTTTTTGGTCATTAGTGGTTAAGAAAATTCAGTTCCCTAAATCCATACAAGAGCACTTTTTCAGACACCTAAAGACTATTAAATCAACTTTTGTCCTTCTCCTTTATGAGTGAAATAACGTTACTGTATTTAACACCTAAGTCTGATTATCATTTTCACAAGAAAGATGTAAATTCTACAGGAATTTGGTTCACTTATTTAGACATCCAAGGATATATGTTTCTTCTAACCCAGAACAAAATGATTCCAAAAGCCTAAGACACTTAATTATACAAAACAGTATTTAAGGGTGGCATTGAGGGTGGGGAAGAGGCAGAAATCTGAAACCAGCGTCTTCTTTAGGATATAGTAGTGATAACCCAGGCCAGATGCTCTCCCAGTCATCAGAGAGTACAGTAAACCTCAGATGAAATCTCCATCACTATTAGGATGCTTCATCGGAGAGCTGACGGACCCAGTCTGGAAGGAGTCCCATTTTTTTCTGCCCAGATACACGGGGGTGGGGGGGTGTTTTTAATAAGAATCTGATCTTACTGGAGTCTGTCCCTCTACATTATTGCTTCCATGAACTAAAGCCTGGCAGAAAGACTGCCCAAAAGAACAAAAAACACCGAACCTAGGACACTTGAGATTTCACTTGCCCAAATGAGATATCAGCTTCATTGTCCTAGCTCGTGGCACTCAGGTAGCCTTGTACCATTATGCTCTGGAGAGCTCTATAAACATGCATGGATCTCATGACACCCAGCAGTGCAGGCAGGCCGCTTCATCTCAGCTGAATGGCAGGGACTGGCCACAGCAACTATGAACAGGCAACCAGGAAAAAACTGAGCTCATCACAGTCTTAAAAGCTAAGACCAATCAATCCCTTTGAAAATTCAATCATAAAGCTTAATAAGGTTCACATCTTTGGACTCCATAATTCTGATTCTGGGAACCTAACCTAAGAAAAGGGCCCAAACCATAGGAGAGCTTTTGCACAACGGTGTTCATCAAAGCATTATCTGTAAGGGCAAAAGCTGTCAAAAGCTGCAATATCTAATAAGAGCACAATATAAAAATTCAGGTACACATACATAAAAAAATACCATGCAGCAAGTTTAAAACTATAAAGAAAATATTAGAGCGTCTGGATGGCTCAGATGGCTGATTGTCCAACCCTTGATTTCAGCTTGGGCCATAATCTCAGGGTTGTGAAATTGAGCCCCCAAGTCAGGGTCCCTGCTCAGCAGGGGGTGGGGAGGGGCTTCTGGTTGGGATTCACTCCCTCTCCCTCTGCCCCTCCCCCCACTCGTGCATGCTCTATGAATGAATGAATGAATAAATAAATAAATAAAATCTTTTTTTTAAATGCTCATAATGTAATGTTAAAAGGGAGTGATCAGGTGATAAAATGGAATATATATTATGAACAGTTCTACAGGAAAAAATTTATGCAGGAAAGAAAAGATTGAAAGGACATAAGCCAGATGTTAACAGTGGAAAGCTTCATATGGCAAGACTGTATATATGGGTAGTTACTTTTCTAATTGCAGTTTTTCTGTGCTTTCCAAATTTGCCTATAATGAACAGGTAGTACTTATAAAAGAGAAAATTAAGGGTTTTTTTTGGTTATAAAATAGTATCTAAATGATTAAAATCATTTCTAAATTATATGTGCTTAGGGGCACCTGGGTGCCTCAGTTGGCTGAGCGTATGCCTTCAGCTCAGGTCGTGATCCCAGAGTCCTGAGACTGAGCCCCGCATTGGGCTCCCAGCTCAGCAAAGAGCCCTATTTCTCCCTCTCCCTTTGCCACTCCCCCTGCTTGTGCTCTCTCTCTCTCTCCCCCCCAATTAAATAAATAAAATCTTAAAAAAAAGTCTATGTGCTGAGAAAATTTAAAACAATATATAAATTCCTGTATGCAGGAAAGAAAATCATAGTTAGGAGGATAGATTTGTAATATGTATCCATGTGTGTACACCTACATTCACACATGAAACAAGACATAAGAGGGGACTTTGAAAAACATAGGCAAACGAGCACTGGCATGGTGAGGAAGTGGCTTCCAGGCTCCCATCAGTCAATAATTGCACGTACTCCAAAAAAAGCAGTGGGCTTGCCACGCAAACACAGCTTCACACTGTCTCCCAGGCTTCCCTCCCAGCCAGACTGCAGCCCCTAAGCCCTTCTTTAATAGGAATCCTGAGCTCCCTAGGTCACAGAGGCTAATACCATCAGCAAGAGTATTTAAACATAAAACATAAACCAATAAATCTTTTTAAGTGGAGGTATGGTTAACTGTATAGTGACTTTTGACATGCTCTAAAATGAGATTCAAAGCCAAGGAAAAATGCCTTAACCCCTTCACCATTCTAAATATCTAAGGCGAGACTCTTTTCCACTGGCCTAGAGAATCCACAAAATCAGTCCATCTTTGATTCCAGAAATTAAGACATTAGCACCTTTAGTTGTCCTGGGATAAGAAAAGACCAAAGTTGAGCTCCTGCATGGCTCAGTGGGTTAAAAGTATCTGCCCTTCAGCTCAGGTCATGATCCCAGGGTCCTGGGATTGAGTCTTGCATCGGGCTCTCTACTTGGTGGGGAGTCTGCTTCTCCCTCTGCCCCTTCCCCCACATGTTCTCGGTCATTCTCCCTCTCTCTTTCATAAATAAATAAATAAATAGGTAATAAGAAAAGATTAAAGTCAAGGAACATTTAAGAACAGCAAACCAACTAAAGGGGTAGGCACCGGCCTCCTACTTACCTCCTACTCACCTCCACAGCTTTACCCTACTCCTTGGCAGGGACAGAGGATCATCCCTTTCATTCTACATCCTAAATAACTTTGACCAACTATGTGGGAAAAGGAAGATGAGAAGCACAGGCAAAGATAAACAATGATGATCCCAGTCCACAGGGACTCACTTCCAGAGAAGGCTAAAAGTACATACATTTCCTTTATTCTACCACTGGTTATTTCCCTAGAGATACTGGAAAGTTAAAGCCATTGTCCTACGGGTACATATGGGCCCAACTCTTACAGCAAATATTCAATAATTGACAGAAGTTCCTTAAGAACACATAGATTTGGGGCACCTAGATGGCTCAGTCTGTTAAGCATCCAACTCTTGGTTTCGGCTCAGGTCATGATCTTGCTGTTGTGGGATGGAGTCCCACGCTGCACTCTGGGCTCAGTAAGGAGTCGCTTCAGATTCTCACTCCCTCTCCTGCCCACTTACTTGCTCTCTCTCTCTCTCTCTCAAATAAATAAATAAAATCTTAAAAAAAGAAAAAGAATTCAATCACTTCTGTTGAGTAAATGGGACTCATCAGTCTCTTTTTCCAATTACAGACTCTCCCAGCTCACCCTTCTCCTCTAAATACCACTCCTTGGACAGTGGTGGCTCTCCAGCTTGCCAGGCTTTCATATGCACTGGGTGCTTGGGCATCATGCTAGGATCCAAGTCCTGGTTTAGCAGGGCTGGGTGACACAGAGGCTAATTAAGTCCCAAACTCTGACGGGAGACCCAGGCAGTGGTAAGGCTCCCTATGGGACCCCCATGTGTGGCCAAGGTTGCACACACAGTGCTAGAAGATTTGGAAAGGCTGCCAGCTTAGTGTAACTGCTGAGTTGAGTGTGTTGAGTGTGTCCCTGCACTCATAACACCGGCACACTAATAGTGCCTCGGAGTTGTGCTGAAGACAAGTTAACGCAGATAAAGCACAGGGTAGATTCTCTAAAACACTGGTTGTGGGTATTATTTTACTCCTGCTACCAATATGACTATTATTCAGGTAGGCTGGTGCAACTAGGAAGAGGCCAAATTTGTAAGGAAACAGAGTCCCTGGGTAAACTCTAAGTTAAAAGAAGTTAAGGAAATATGAGCTGGGGAGGAGCCTTGAGAGGGTGGCTAAGAGCAAAGTGGGAGGAGGTGACCAGGGTCCTGTGCATAGCCCACAACCAGGGCAGTAACAGTCGAAATTACAGCTGCCATTTTCTTGGACCTTCACATTTCAGGCACTGTCCTAATTTCTGTGAGTTCTGCAGGCAGAACCCAGGGATTTCCATTATGCAGAGTCAACTGTCTCAAGGCCCCAGGCATAAACCAGCCTCCAATCCTGACAAGGGTGGGCAGAGCAACCCAGTAAGTGGTGGGGACCAGACACAACTGCATTAAGGGC
>RCUC01024297.1:0-10670 GCA_003697995.1 Taxidea taxus jeffersonii
AGTAGTTTTCAAGAACCAATGATTCCCTTCCAGATAGGCAACTTCCACGCGCGTTCAGGGAGCCACTGGAACGCAGCCCTTCACCAGGGTTGGCGCATGCGCCCCGTCGGGACCAACGACCAACGGAATAAACACACCCTGTTTTCTTTTTTGTTTTCTACTCCCTGCAGAGAATTCTGTTTAATTTTCAAAACCATCAACTGTTTTACTTGTGCCCCAGGGTCGTCAGAACTTAGGGTCACGCTGCACTCTGCGCTAGTCCACTGTATAATCATGTGTTTGTACCAAAGAAAGTAAATGCCATTTGCTTCCCAAAAGCATGCTTCAGCTTGGCCATTTAGGTTAACTGCTTGGGCCCAACACACGGGGGGAGGCACTGCGGCAACGCGGTAATTTGAGCTCCGGGCTCCTCTTCTGGTCTCAACTCTTTAGAGCAGAGGGACTGAAATGATACAAAGTAATTATTGACCATATTCCCCGAAGGCTTTTTTAAAAAGCCTAAAAGCAATGTGCACATAATTGAGGGATTCAGAAGAGATTCCTATGTCTGTTGCACTGCTGTATACATTATGGGCCACATTTCCTGGAAACCATGTAACTTTTAAAACAATGCACAGGGTAATTGAGGGTTTCAATACAATTCCTGCTCAAATGTCATTCCCACCATTACTGGGTCTTCCAGCGTTCTCTGGTTGCTCTGGTCTTTCTGTCCTGAGATGAAGGATTTGAGCGGCTCTCCTGGTGCTCCTGATCTTGACTTTCTACCACCCCGCCTCAGCCTTTCTAACTCAGTGCAGAAAGGAAAAAAAATGTGCCATATTAATAGGGGAGGGTGTCAGGAACCCTCAACTAATTTTTAAGTAGAATGTTAGATATGTTTGCAAATACCATGGTCAGAATGGTTTCCTTCAACCTTCAGATGAAGAATCTCCATGTTAAAGCAATAGATACAATAATGAATCTGAAAAAAAAAAAACAGTAATACACTATTTTCATTGTCTCTGAACCTTTTTAGACCCTGTGTAGATATTATCATATAGTCCAACGATAAGCTTACCCAATGTTTTCTGATTTTTTTAATGGTTTCTTATTTTTTAATTTTTTTAAGATTTTATTTATTTATTAGTTAGAGAGAGAGAGAGAGAGGGAGCACAGGCAGACAGAGAGGCAGGCAGAGGCAGAGGGAGAAGCAGGCTCCCTGCTGAGCAAGGAGCCTGATGTGGGACTCGATCCCAGGACTCTGGGATCATGACCTGAGCCAAAGGCAGCCGCTTAACCAACTGAGCCACCCAGGCGTCCCTGTTTTCTGATTTTTAAGATGCCCCCCAGTAAAAGGCATACTCCTAGCAGACAATCAGAATGATTCATGAACGATGGTAAATCCAACCTCAGGACCATACAATTTCCATATGTATGAGGACCATACAGGACCTCATACCACAGGGTGATTTCTCAATGACCCAAAAAGCACAAAAAAAGAATGAATTCTTTTGAATTCAGAGAATCAGTGAAATCCTTAGATACTGACTTTTTTTTTACCATAAGCAAGAAAAACATCAATGACCTTTCTCAAAACAAACAAATCAAATGACTTTGTGAAAATGCTTTGAGCTCAAGGTCTCAATCTTGATCCTAAGTTACGTTCTTCTTTTTTGCCCTCCTCTTCTTTTTCTACCCTGGCTTAGAACTACTAACAGATTTCATTTACACGTTGGTGTCACTTTCATTGAGGAATTTTGGCTTTGCCTTGCCTGAAGTTACAAAGCTGAAGTTACAGGAGGTGTTCAACCAAACTGTGACACAGCATCGTAAAAGATATACAAGGTGCATAAAGGAGACTGTGAGGACCCTAATCGGTAGGAAACCAACGTCACAGGAGAGAGCCTGGTTGTACCTCTCCATTTGTCCCTTCTTTTTTGCCCAGAGACACAGAGACCCTGAGAAAGGGTGGAAAGTGGTTTGTGGAGTGCTTCCTCTCCCAGTGTGACAGAACGTAGACACATAATTCAAAGTATATGCACACAGTTGCACAGTACAAATCTCTTACATGACTCAACTTTCAGCATTTATGAAAGCTACAAAAGCAACAGACTAAAGCTTTACTGAAATACACATAAAGACTGAGCAAAGATGAAAAATACGGTCTTTGGAAGCATAGAGGAAAGTCAATGTGAGATTCTGTAACTGCCCCATGCACGCCTCTGCACAAATGGACATAATTTCTATCTCTTAACCAGTGTCATTTAGAGTAGGCAAGGCTGCCCCTGATTCAAACCATATTGAAGTAGAATGTACCCATTTCATTCCTAGGCATGAAGTAGAAACACATGACAAAAAAATGACAGCTCAGCAACTCCTGAATGTTTACCATTCTAATGACTTCAGCTTAGCAGGTAACTGTTTCCAGGACCTGAAAGTACTGTCACCGTGTCCTAAATAATTGAAAAGAGCATTATCTGATCATTCCTCTAGGTTTGAGTAATGCTATACATTCCAAAATATTTGTTCATGCTATATCTCCAAAAGACAAAGAAAATGCAGGTTATAACATTTCTCCAGGAAACAAAACCAAATAAGGACTGTTACCCTTTAAGAGAGAGAACTTGCATAGCCAATAGATTAATTTACCATGAGGCTAAATACCAGGGATCCGGCATTTTGAATAGAATCCCAGTGCCTATTTTAATTATAACTAAGTCTCTTAAATTTGCCAACTATGGAAACACAACACGGCATAAAAATAACAGAGAAGCACTTTTGCTTCTCCGAGGCTGTTCTTGGCAGCCTGCAGACTGAGCTGGTTCTAAGGGGTGGCTAGGCTTCGGATCAGCAGAGAAGAGGGTCAGGGACAACTGTAGTATGAAGGTGGCAGGGATCAGGAATAAGCCTGGAGAACAGAGAGATGCGATGAATAACTGAGTGAAATGAAGATTACCTTTGGCAAAGCTGGAGTTGGACAATGTCGTATACTATATTTTACAAATACGCCATCTCAGTACATTCATCTCACAGTGAGACCTCGCCACTCCTCCTTCTGAGAGGTGGGGCTCTAGGGCCCCTCACCTCAAACCTAGCTGGGCAGAGTGTTCAGACTCCCTCCACCCACAGAGCATGATAGGTGCCCTGCAACTTCTGAAGCTAGATCCTAAAAAGGCCTCATTCTCTTGTCCTACTCACTCTCAGGGCCTGCCATCATGCTGTGAGAAAGTCCAGACTAGTCTGGGTAGATGCGCCCCATGCAGAAGCCATATGTAGGCACCCCAGATGACGCCACAGAGGAGGGCTTCATGGAGTCAGCCTCGACTGCCAGACACGAGGGAAGATGATGCCAGGCTGCCCCATCATCAAGTTGCTTCTGTCTTTGAAGTCTTCTCAGCTGAGAGCCCGGACATGGAGGATGAGAGACAAAACATTGCCTCTGTGCTCTATCCAAATTCTGACCCAGAGAATCTGTGAGTATAATGGTGGTTTTACGCCACTTGAGCTCTGGGGTGGTTGGTTATAACCAGAAGATACACCCCTACTGTGAGGCAAGTATTAGAACTCCCATATGACCAGGCCATCAGGTATAATGGAAAAATCACAGGACATTTTCAAGCAAAGTGATTTTGTAACTAAGAATGTTAAGACACTAGGGGCACATGGGGTCTCAGTCGGTTGGGCTTCAGCCTCTGGCTCAGGTCATGATCTCAGGGTCCTGGGATCAAGCCCCGAGTCTGGCTCCCTGCTCAGCTGGGGGCCTGTTTCTCCCTCTCCCTCAGCTGCTCCCCGCCCCACCTCGTGCCCTCTTGCTCTCTGAAATAAATAAAATCCCCCCACCCCCAAAAAGAAGAATTTAAGCCACTAGAGGGGTTAATAAGAAGAAAAACCATTTTAAAAAATGCTCACATTGGCTTGGTCTAGTGCCACAGCAATAGGACAGAATGAAAGAGGAGGGGAACTAAACGTAGTTGGAAGAGAATGTTTTGATGCTAATGGAGTTTGAAAGATAAAAGAAAGGAGCCACACACACTCCTCCTGGAACCACCGGCTGTGGGACACACAGACAGGACAGTCACCGGGAGGTGGGAGAAGAAACACAGCTTCCATTTAGACTCAATAAATCTGATGCAATGATAAAGCACCCAAGGAGGACAGTCTCTTTAGGTGGCTTGAAATAAAGGGCTAAAACTTAAGTGAAAAGATGGGTTAAGATCCATACATTATATGTATAAAGGGGATAGTTTCAAGTGTAAAATGGAAGTGGTCTATGAAAAGGAAAATACAGAAACAAAAGAGGGCCAAACACTGAAGATTTGCAGAGCATCTAACTTTGCAGGGCATAAAAAAGTCTTAAAGACCAATCTATTTAAACCCTGTCCCTCTTCATTCTCAGTGCCAGCACCTGCCTCTTTCTTCAGCTCCTAGAGCTGCCCCTTCCCATGACCTGCCCCGTCCCATCCCTACCATGCATCCCAGGCCTCTCATCCCGAATGGTTCTCTCCTTCATCACAGAATCCTCTGCCTATCACACTCCTCGTTCCTCTTCCTCCTTTTCATTTCCTTCCTGCAACAGGCTGCTGCTTTGCATTCCTCGAAAATTCAAAAATTCATATGTGAAGCTCTAACCCCCCAGTGTGACTGTTTGGGAACAGGGCCAGTGAGGAAGTGATAAAGGTTAAATGAGGTTATAACAGTGGGGCCCTAATCTGATAAAGGAAGAAACACCAGATCCTCCCCTCTCGCTCATCGTACTATGTGAGAATAGGGCAAGAAGGCAGCTGTCTAGGGGCGCCTGGGTGGCTCAGTCGGTTAAGCATCTGCCTTCAGCTCAGGTCATGATCCCAGGGTGCTGGGATCAAGCCCCACATCGGGCTCCTTGCTCAGCAAGGAGTCCACTTCTCTTCCTCCCACTGCCCCTTCCCCCAAACCATGTGTGCATCTGTACACTCTCTAATAAATAAAATCTTAAAAAAAAAAAAAAGGCAGGGATGCCTGGGTGGCTCAGTCAGTTAAGCGTCTGCCTCCGACTCAGGTCATGATCCCCAGGTCCTGCCATGGAACCCAAGTTAGCAGGGAGTCTGTTTCTCCCTCTGCCTGCTACTCTTTCTCTCTCTCTCCCTCTCTCTCTGATGAATAAATAAATAAAATCTTTTTTTTTTTTTCCAGAAAGCAACTGTCTATAAGCCAAGAGGAGATTCAGGGTGAAACCCACCTTGTCAGCATCTTGATCTTGAACTTTCCAGCCCCCAGGCCTGTGAGAAATAAGTTTCTGTTGTGTAAGCCACCAGCCTATGATGTTATGTTATAATGGTTTGGTTCCAGCAGCCTGAGCTAATATAATACACTCCCTGATCCGAATGCTTCTTTCATACCTCTTCCTACAAACCTCCTCCCACCAAGCCAACTTTGTGCAAGCCACGTACCAAAGATGGTCCCAAAAGGGCTAAGATCATAGAGAGATATCCTTATGATAACCAAGAAATTTAAATAATCAATGGAAATATTTACAGTAAGAAAAGATCCACAGTTTTTGTTAAAATGCTTTTTATTTAGTAAGTTCTTCAACTGTGTTTAAACTTCATTTAGTTATGTAAATTCAGTTTACACAAGAAAAGGAATTATGGATGTTATTTGGGTAGAGCTGCAGAGGTAATACATCTGTAAAGAACAGAGAAAACCTGAAGTACAAGTGGGGATGCGTGGACTGGAGCCTGTGCTGAGTGGAGGAGTGGGATATACGCTGGGCACATGGGTGTATGACCCACGGTTCCTGAGGAGAGGCTTGGCTTCTAGCAGCATGTGCCATCTTGACTTCTCTCAGCAAGGCACACACTGGCCACAAAACTGAAAACTGTAACTCTTAGAGAAACAACAGATCAGTGCCTGCTTGGAAATGGGCAATAAACCCAGGGACATAAACCGGAGCCACAGGACTTAGAACTGGAAGGATCCTTTGAGGTCATTGTATGCAAACCCCTCAGTTTGGAGATGAAGCCCTTTAAGTGACATTATCTCAAGACCTTTTACCTGCCCCACTAAAGTTAGGGCCAGGGAGAACTACCTTTCCAGCAGAACTCTCCCGATTTTCATTCATTCACCCATGCATTCATTCAACATTCCACAGAGACACAAGAAGCACTAAATGACAGATTTTTGTGAAGTAGTTTGCATAAGAGATCACAGACTGAATTACAATTCACCGTGATGGGAAACCCACTGAGTGGTAGGCAACAGTGACGTTATAAAATGCAGCGAGCACAGCGAGCAGGACGTATTCCTGACTTCAAGCACAGGGACAAAAAACCCCTGCAAAATAACAAAAATAACAACCACAATTCCAAATTTTTAAAAATTTTTGAAAAATATACACTTTTACTGAATTCAGTTTGAGAGGTAACAAAGAAGTAACTCTACTATGTAACTCTCCTCACAGCCCCCCACGCTGCCAAATTTCTAAAAATGCTCTTCTGACCTTGGAATGGACTGAACAGGGGCTCCTAAAAAGACAGGTCCAATCCCCTATCCCCTGGAATCTGTGAATGTGACCTTATTTGGAAAAGGGCCTTTGCAGATATAATTAAGGATCTTGAGAGGACACATGTCCCTCTAAGAGAAAGATAGAAGAAAACGGGGATTTGTGCACATGAGGGAGAAGACATAGCCAAAGAAGGCCTCCAGCTGCCAAAAGCTGGAAGGGTCCAAGGGGATTCTCCCCAGGAGCCTTCAAAGGGAACACGGTCCTCATGACACCTTGACTTCAGACTTGCAGCCTCCGTATCTCTGAGGCAATGAATTCCTCTTCAGGCCACCCAGTTGTGATAATTCATTCTTGTAACCCTATGAAACCACTACAGCCCCTTTCTCTCCAAAGGCCCATTAAGTCATCACAAATGCTCACCATAAATCTCTTCTTTTTCTTCCCCAAACTCCGGCCAGTCTGGGTCTCCTCAATTTGTCCTCAACTCCTTTCCACTTTTCCAAATATGTTCCTTCCCCAGAAGGTCAGTGCCTTCTCTGCAAACTTAGTAAATATATTAAATTTTCTGCATTCTTTGAATTATTTTGCTTGATCTATTATTTCTCATGAAGGTATGCTAAAATCCACAAGTGTGGATTTCTAAAGGTGTCCTAGGGAGTCCACTGTGTTTTATGTAGAATCTATAGTGCAGGTAGAGCACAAATTAACCATTATAATATCTCCTTGGTACATTGTTCTTATCAGCAATAAATACTATTGCTTCATCCCTAGCCATGCTTTTGTCTTAATTCCTATTTTATTCAATGATGACTATCATTAAGGCCAGCTTGCTTTCAGTAAGGGTGTGTGTGTGTGTGTGTGTGTGTGTGTGTGCAAAAGCAGTAAGTATATTGGCATTAACTTAAAGAGTACCACTGGCAAACTGCATATGAATATACTTACCAGCTTAGTAAGTAAAGGGATATACTTGTGTAAACCACCAAATCAGTTGCGTATAGTTGACAGCACCTAGTTAATATCGACGTGCTGCTCTGGATGTCCCACTAAACACAGAATAACTCCTGCGGATACTGAAGAGAGATCCTTGCAAGTAGGCAGCCATTCTGGAGTGCAAAAAATAAACTACTACTACGAATTTCAAATAAAACAGACCCATCCTTGTTACAATAACGAAGCCAACAGCTCACGTGAATAGGGCAAGACTAAGGAGTATGCACTCTGGAAAACCTCCCCGGGCCTCCTTCCCTATATTGCATATTTTTTCTACTGTCCCTTCTTTTTATGTCTACCTTTCCCTCTATTTACCTACTCCTCCCTTCACCTTATTCTAGAGGCTAATTATCTATTTCTACCTTAAAAACTGTGTTTCTTCTTTTCATCTCCCTTTCTGTTTCCCCAACTCTTTGAACTTCAATGCTAGGAAAACACATCTGCTTTGAAATATCGGTTGTATAGTGGCTAATAAATGATGTTTTATAACCCTGGCTCTTTTTTTTTTTTTAAGATTTTTTTTTTTAATTTATTTATTTGTTAGAGAGAGCGAGCACAGGCAGACAGAGTGGTAGGCAGAGGAAGAGGGAGAAGCAGGCTCCCTGCTGAGCAAGGAGCCCGATGTGGGACTCGATCCCAGGATGCTGGGATCATGACCTGAGCTGAAGGTAGCTGCTTAACCAACTGAGCCATCCAGGCATCCCGTGGCTCTTAATTAAAAAAATCAGCCAGACTTTTAAATGTTTCTTCTTAAAAATGCAAAACGTACTATTTTTTCTTTTATATATCCCTTGCTAAATTTTTTTATTGTGGGTTAGTGACCCTCACTTAAAAAAAGTTCCTTTTCCAATACTTACTAGTTGGACTACAAGAATGTTTCTGTGATGACGGTAGTTACATCATTTTTTTTTTTTTAATATGTCAAGAGAGAGAGCAAGCACACAAGTAGGGGGAGTGACAGGCAGAGGAAGCAGGCTCCCTGCCAGGCAAGGAGCCCAATGTGGGACTCCATCCCAGGACCAAGGGGTCATGGGCTGAGCCGAAGGCAGACGCTCAACTGACTGAGCCACTCAGATGTCCCTAGGCAGTTACGTCTTTTATGACAGTTGCATCACAGATAGTTTTTATCAACAGGAGAAAGTAGATATTTCCTGGATTAATTCTGAATTCCTCAGGCTGGTCACCCAGGACTTCCTCCAGCGGATCCCAGCAGTGGCAGGCAGTGCCCCTCCCCTGGGGAGTATTAAGGTTCAGAGAGAGGAGGCTGGGCCCCAGAGCCCACTGGAGCAGGTCTGCAGATCAACTCTGGCCCTTACTCATTGGTAATTGTAGGCAAAGGACTTACACTTTCTGAGGCTCCATTTACTCTCAGATGCCCTGGGATATCAAGAACCACTTTTCAGTGGATTGTAAGGATCAAATATGTTACCTAATGTCTAAAGTGGCTGACATTTAGTTATCTGTCCCACTGGCATACAGACTGTGCCCTGAAAGTTTCACACCTGAGCAGTCCATCCTCCTGGTTCCCACTTTTCCTCCCATGAGAGGAAAAGGAAGGCTCAGACAAAAGCATCAGGTTATCAGAATGATCACAATTTAAGAAGATTTAAAGCCAACTTGAAAGAGAAGTTTGGCTTGAAAGAATGAACTATTTATATTGTTAATATTAGAATGTTAGTCTGACATCTTAAACTACTACTCTTTCTTGCTTTATAATTACTGATAAATCTTGAGACATTTGCTTACGAGAAGCAACATAAAACAAGTAAAAACAAAAACAAAGCAATCAAATGGGAAATTCAACGACATCTCATTTTTGTTCTATATCGGTTACCTGTGAGTTCTGGTAGCTCTAAGGGGATCAAGAATTGCTATCTCATCACCTCGGAAACACAAGGTGCAGAAACACCTTGCTTTCCTTTTACACACACACACACACAGAAGCAGGCAGAGAGGTGAGGAAAGAGGAGGAAGAGGGAGACAAAGAACAAGAGGAGATAAAGAGAATATGACTATACACATCCTTATTATGCTTTTATACCGATCACCAGTAAAACATGCTTATGTGTCCAGAATCAGTTTTTTTCACCATCCAGGGGGAAAAACAAAACAAAACAAAACAAAACAAAAAACCCTCTTCAAACAGCATGCTCCATGATCACCTGAGATAAAAGGAAGAAATCCAGATTTCAGACCCTAGTATTTTACATTATGGCCAACAGTCTCTGTGATGCAGTCTGTTGAATTCTCTCGTTGCTCTGGCCTCTCTGTAGATGGTTCCCTAGAAAGGCAACATCTGGGGAGGTGTTAGGCAGCCTGGAGGCCCTCAGAAATGCAAAGGAAGAAAAACAAGTTGCTACTTCTCTCCCCGTCTGGTTGGGATCCAGAACCCTCCGAGATGAATAAATCTGAAGTACTGGGTGGGGAGCCATGTAAGTGGTTAATGAGCTCTGCCAGAAAGGAATTTGGTGAGCTCTATTTCCAGAAATACATAAAATTAGACAAGTGGTTCCAGCAGGATTACAGCTACCATACCAACCTAAAAGAGGCAAAACCACAGACCCAGGAACTGTGGCTAGGAGAGTCTTGAACCTTAGCTAAGGGCCTGGACTCATGCTGCTGAGAGGGCATCAAAGGGGGATCTTGGATTCTCAGCCAACTGGAGGCAGAGACGTGAGTAAGAAAGTGGGAAGAACCAGCTCTAAGAGGAAAAGAAAACTGGCTGACAATTTACGGTTTATGGCAGGAAAACAAAAGTGATCGGGGGACCATCTAACTAATAGCTCCCAGGCATCTCTGACCTAATTTTACCAGTACCAGGCCTACTGGGGAGATGTCCCCCCTGTCCTGAATGCATGATAGGGGCATCCCGTAATCATGGATGAAGGAGCAGAGGACCACAGTGTGCGCCCCCTCCCCCAGCAGGAGATAGAACCTCTTTTGCTCTTTCCTAATCTTGAGGTACTTGCTACATGTACTTGTGTATACACCTGAAGGTATGTACGGCACCATATAGAGTTCTGTTCTCTGCCCTTAGTGTTTTAAGCAGTAATCTGTATTGCTTATAGGTACATGGATGCCACCGTAATCAAATTTATAGATGACGAACAGCTAGGAGACAAGGTTGCTGATTGTCCCCTATTATCTTCCTATAACAGACACTGATCTTTAGCTGGGCACATGGCCACTGTGAACAAGCTCAGCATATCCCAGCCTCCTT
>RCUC01024343.1:0-10257 GCA_003697995.1 Taxidea taxus jeffersonii
GCAGGGGATATAAATTGTCTATAGGAAAATTCCCAAGGAATCTACCAAAAACCCTTTCAAGAAACTAATAAGTGAATCTAGCAAGGTCACCCAACATAAACATTAAAAAATTCTATTTCTATATGCTGGCAATAAATACAAAACCTGAAATTAAAATACTACACCATTCCAAATGTCCCCCAAAGTGAAAACTTAGATGTCAATCTAGCAAAACATATGCAGAATTCGGACACAGAAGAGTGCACAACATTGAGAGAAAAAAGAACCAAGCTGTTTGTATGCACAACAGCCCAATCCTGAAAAGTCACATCCTCGATCATTTCATTCCCACTGCTATGACATTATGGAAATGGCAAAATTACAAGAATGGAGAATGGATTAGTGGTTTCCAGGAGTTAGGCGCAGAAGGAGGGTAGGTGTGGTTATAAAAGGGCCATGGAAGGGAGTCTATGGTGACAGATCTCTCCTGTGACCTGACCCTACCAATGTGGGTATCTGGGCTATGTTGTACTATGGTTTTGCAAGATGTTACCATGGGGAGGAACTGGGGAAACCCCAGGGGCAAAGGGACTACTCTGTGTTGTTTTTTACAACTGAATGTGCATCTGTAATTGTGTCAAAAAATAAAATGTTCAGTTAAAATGTTTTTTTAAACACAGAACAGGTAAGAATGGGTAATTTGGACCATGCAGAATGAATCCCAAGCATGCAGACTGTGAGGCTGGGGTTTGCTTTAACTACATGCCGTGCAATAAACGAGCATGAAAATTAGAATCTGGGGGGTACCCTCAGCGACCCCATCAGGAGCTCTAGCCCAGAACCCAGACATTGTATTTTTAAAGCTTTTCAAGCTTCACTTTGGGGAAGGGACCATAGGTCTGTATTCCTTTGTGCTTAGTCCTTGCTTCTCTCATCCTGTCACCACCCCACTGTGGCGCCCTTGGGACTCTGCTCTCTGCATCCTCCTTGCCCATGACCTCTATGCCCCTGAAAAACTTGCATCTCCTCTCCCCTTAGGTTCCCCTCAAAAAGAAGGCGCCTGGCTTCTCCTTGGGGCCCACAGCACCCCGAGCAATGGCATGGCACATGGGTTCCCCACAGAGGCTCCTTGCCTTGCACCCAGTGGGGAGCCGCTGCATCTCCTTGTCCCTGTGACAAGGACACCCTAGTCAAGGAGCCTGTTTATCATCACCCTCTATTCAGGTCAGACTCCCTCTTGGGTCATACTTGCTAAAGAAATGGGGTTGCAACACAGCTCTGCATGTTTCCACACGTCTGGGGAGGGGGCTGGCCTTCCGCCACAGGAACCTGTCGGGGAGGCTAGAAGGTGCCTCTTTGCTTCCTGGTCCCTCACACAGTGCAGCCAGCTTGCTTCTCTTGGCTCCCCTTCCCACACCTGTGGGGAATCACAGCCACACCCTGGGCAGGGCGACCCTGCCTGCTACCTGCCCGTGGCGCTGGGTGAGCCGTGCGCACAGGAGCAGGAACCCGCTAGGCGAACCAGCATCCAGCCAGAGATTTGAGGCATGGAGCGCCTTCAATAGTGTCCTTGAGTCTGCTGTTGGCTTTTGAATTTGTGGTCACAGCCAGCATGTGTGGAAACCACAGCAGGACCGGCCTCTCGGGAGTCAGCCGCTGGGGTTGCTTCATACCATGTCCTCACTCTGAGTTTCACTATCCATTCCTGCCCTGTCCTGCCCTCCTGCCAGCCTCATTGTTCCCCCTCCCAGCCCTGCTCTCTCTCTAACTGGCCCCTCAGCCTCAGACATTGGCAGCCTACAGGTGCAAGACATCACCATGCCTCCCAGGGATAGGGGGAGCTGCTGCCACAACCATGTTATCCCTTCTAAAACCTTGGTTGGCTCATGCCACCCCCTCTCAGAACCATCCTTGGTCTCTGTTGCCATGTTACACCCCCTTGGCCCAGGCCCTACACACTGCTTTGGCATCCCCCCCGCCGGCCCTGGTCTCAGCAGCTGCTTCTCAAACCTCCCCTCTTCTAGGCTCAAGGGCTGAATCCAGAGCCCTTCCTCCAGTGCTCTGACTTATCTGAGACAGGGTTTGCTGGGCTCCTGGGATTTGTGGTTGTTGTAGGGGCTGGATGGTGTGTCTTATCCCCACCAGTGCCTTTAGGGTTAGAGGCAGGGTGGATGTGCTGGGTTGGGGTTTGGGAGCCCTGCCCTCATCCTCTGGGCCACAGGCTTGACTCCCTCCCAGCTCCCCAGAACTGCTTATCTCCAGACCTCCCAGGAGTGGCCCACACATTGATTTTGTCTGTGCCCCCTGGGTTCTCTGTGGCCTCCTTTGCCAGCTCGTCTTCATCCGGCTGCCCTCTGCTCACAGGTAGCCAGGGACCAACTTGCAGAAAGAGGAATCTCCAGGTGCTGAAAGTAGTCAGTGTTTCTCCATTGGGTGGGGGAGGGGGCCACGGGTCGCCGTGGCAGTATGTGATGTCAGGGTCCTGTCTCCCTGGGTTAGGGGAAGATCACACGGTCACATGCCTTACATGTGTTCCCATCTCCTCCCCAGTGACATCAGATGGGGTCCTGTCTCCCTGGGTTCTCCTCCCATGTGTTCCTCTCCCCTCCCCAGTTTCTCCAGATACAGGAATTCATGGTGCAGATGTGGCTCAGATTCTGATGGGACCCCCTTGCCCTGTCACAGGGGCTATCCCTACTTAATCACATGTTTCCAACTGAGCACCGCCCACCATGCATGCTTGGAAGCTTGTTGCAGTCAGTGTTGTCCGGCGAGGCCAAATCATAGCCAGGTCCTTTATTAAGTACAATGTTCAGAGCTCAAGGGACTGAGTCTTCATGGGTCAGGGTGGCAAACTGATCCTGCTGTGTTGCACACCCAGGACCAAGGAACCAGTCTGGGGCAGGCGGCCTCTGCAAAACAGCATGGAGTTGAACTCTGACCACAGTCTCATCCCTGATCCCTCCCTGAGCCTGGGGTCCTGTAGGGTCAGCTCACCTTCTTCCTGATCCGTGCCTGTGTTAGAGGGCTAGCTGTCTCCTGTGAACGACCTCAGATGGTGTGATGGATCCACGGAGCCACGGCCTCCCCTCTGAGTGACCAGACATCCCCAGTGACCTACAGTCTCTCTCTGGGGCATTCCAGAATGTACAGAAAAGTACGATGAGCTCCTTAATCCTTCACCTCATTTGCCAGCTATTTCTGTTTTGTCTCATTTTCTTTCTCACTTTCCATATAAATATGCATGGCCCCATCACGGCCACATTGCTGTGATGAGTATTATTCTGGAACAATTGGTGTGTGTGTGGGGGGGTCTTATCTTTTAGCCCTAAAACTATGGTGTATTTCATTTAAGAGCAAGAACAGTCAGCTCAAATATCCCCCCCCCATTTCACCCACTGCCCTCCCTTCCCCCCACCTCTGGGAGACACCCATCTATTCTCTGTATCTATGAGTTCGCTGTGTTTTTTTTGTTTTGTATGCCACATATAAGAGAGATCATATGGTATTTTTCTTTCCCCATCTGACTTATTTCACTTTGCATAACGTTCTCAGGCTCCATCTGTATTATCTCAAATGGCAGGATTTCCTTCTTTTTCCTGGCTGAATAATATTCTATTGGGACCTATACCATAAATTTTTAAAATCCATTCATCCATCTAAAGACACTTAGGTCACTTTCATATCTTGGATATCGTAAATAATGCTGCAGTGAACATGGGGGGGGTTGTAGATATCTCTTTGAGTTAGTGTTTTTATTTTCTTCGGGTAAATATCCAAAAGCAGGCTGGCTGGATCCTAGGGTGGTTATTTTAATTTTCTGAGAAAACTCCATGCTGTTTTCCATAGAGCTGAACCAGTTCACACTCCCACCAACAGTGCAGAAGGGGTCCCTTTCCCCCTCATCCTCAACAAGACCTGTTATTTCTTGTCTTTTTTGATAACAGCATTCTAACATGTGTGCGCTGATATCTCGTGTTTTGTCAAGTATTTGATTCAGGAAATTTAAGGCTGATGCAACACCATTACGAATGCACAGTCCATATGCAAATCTTGCTTGTTGTACCAATAATACTCTCTCCACCTGTGTTCTCCCATCCTGGACCATGCCCTGAATTTTGCTGTATGGGATCTGGAGTGGCCCCCTGACTCCACCTGCATCCCTGACCTTGGCACAGGGCACCTGTCTACAGGATGTCCCTTGCCTGGCATGACTGACCCTTTCTTCCAGATCACATGTTCATGGCCACACATTACTTGTGACGTTGGGTCCTTCTCCAAAGGTCCATACCACTCCCTGGTGAAGGTAATTCCTTCCAGGTGTCCTCACCTGTGCCGGTGATAAGGGATCCCACAGGAGAACCTCTGGGGCTGAATAAACATCTCCCCAGGACCTCTCCCCCAACCGTTTTCTAGCACCTGTTGGCAAGTCTTGCCTGAGTCAGTTATTACTATGGTGATTGCTGGGTAATGATCTGCTCTCCATTTATTGGTTGGCATTCTACTGCAAGGAAGAACAGTCGGTTTCTGGTCTCATTTGTCCATTGCGAGTATGGGCTTGCAGGTTTTTGCTTTATTCAGGAAGTTATAATCCGTGACTGTCAATGCTCATACTGATGCTGTCAGCCTGGCTCCCACATAACCCTCCGACACATCCCCATCCGCTCTGAGCACTTCCTTGCTCTCTGTCTCCACAAACTGCTCCAAACCCAGCTGATGCTTTCACTGCCCCAGTCCTGGAGTCTGTCACCAGTTCACATCTGCAAACCCTTGCTAACCACTGACAGCATCACTGGATTTCTTGTCTAGTTTCTCTCCTGACCTGAGCATACAAGATGGTTCCAGAATCACTGTACCCACCACTGTAAATGGCAAACCTACAAAGCATTGTCTGTACTTCTTGTCTTTAGACTGAGTCTTATAGTAAGACTTTTGTGTTCAGAAGTTAACTGGGTTTGTTTTTGTTTTCTTCCTCATTTGAAATACGGTTGGGTTCAGTTTTCTGTTTGTATTCAATTTTGGGGTTCCCTATCCATTGTTCTTGATTGACTTTTCTTGATGACTATAAACAAACATTAACAAGGTCTAAGATTGGAGCTATAGATATGGTTTCTTTTTTTTAAGATTTTATTTTCTATTTGACAGAGAGAGACACAGCAAGAGAGAGAACATAAGCAGGGAGAGTAGGAGAAGGAGAAGTAGGCTTCCCATGGAGCAGGGAGCCCAATTCGAGGCTCCATCCCAGGGCTCAGGGATTATGACCTGAGCCGTAGGCAACCACTTAACGACTGAACCACCCAGGTGCCCCTAGATATGGTTTCTTACACATATCAAGAGATAATACATTCACATGTGTTCTTACTTTTCTTTCTCAACCAAAGATAGCTGATTAGTTGTGCTTGTAAATGTAGCCTGGAACTGCCCCCTATGGTCCAGGAGGTCACTCCATGAGAAATTTCCCTGCATGGCTGCTGCTTTGTGGTTCTAGAATGTTCTCATACTTGTAATGGCCAGCAATGAGTACATTTGTTCCCATGAATTTCACACTGTTGGAGGAGTATCTTCAGGGTGAATTCCCAGAAGCAGGGTCACAGATCCAAGAGTAAAGTCATATGTGGTCTCACTAGATACCCCCAGATGCCCCTTGGCACTGAGACATTTGCAGCCTGGGTTTTTGAGGTGTACCTACCCGGTAGTGAGCTGTCCGGCTGTAGGGGAGCGATCTCAGGTGTGGGTCAGTGAGCACTTCCCTCTTTCCAAATGAACTTGAGCATCTCTTTGGGTGTTTATGACCATGTTTGTATGGTGTGTTGCCTGTTGTCTGTATCTTTTGCCCATTATCCTTTCTGTCTCCATCCTTGATGGTTAGTTCTTTATCTAGGAGGGATGTTGGCACCTGGCCCGCAGGGACTCTCCATTTGTCATGTTTCATCCATCTCTACTTCTGTCACCTTTCACCACAGGGCAGTGGTTGTTTTTTTTCCCCCACATCGTTGAGCTTTTTAATCTTGTCTTCTATCCTGTGGCATTCTGAGTCTGTGTACAGAAGAATTCAGCCATGTTTTCCCCTGATCCCTGTATGCTTTCACTGTTACAGTGAGAACTTTTGATTGTTCCCAGTTTAACTTTGTGATGGTGTGAAGTATGCACCCAGTTTTGTCGTTTTCTAAATGTCTTCAGTGTCATTTGCTTTTAATACCGATTCTCCGAAGGTTCCCGAATTTTCTATACCAGTGCTGTCCTGGCATTCCAAAAATAGAATGCCAGGCACGTGTATAATTTTAAATTGTCTAGCAACCTCATTAAAAAATAACAAGAAACAGGTAGAGATGAATTTTAACATTTTTTCACTTAATGTAGCAAGAATGTCATTTCAACATGCAGTCAGTATAAGCGAATGGGTGATGAGGTAGCCTTAAGTTTTTGGCTCACAGGGGGTCTGTGTTGCTCTTGAAACTGATCTCCATAAGGATCAGCCACATCCCAGGGGCTTGGCAGCTGCTCCTGGACAAGGAGGGCTGTCCCAGCCTGTGCCTCCTGCCCATCTGCTCAGGGACAGCCCTGTACTGTGGTAGTTAGAAGGATAGAGAAGGTGTTTGCAAGTCTCGAAGGGTCCTTGTTCTTTCCACCGGACCCTGACTTTGCTCTCTCCCCTAGAGAATATTCTCATTCTCCAGGAGGACTTGTCTTCTTAAAGCATCAGAGGCAGCTGACATTTTGGTGAGAAAGCATGAGAACTTTCTCTTTCAGAAGGGAGCTCAGGCTGGGAAAATGTGTCTCTCCTTCATTTTGCTAATGAAGAGCTGTTCATCTGTTGGATGCTGTAAAATGACTCCTTAATACTCAATTTTCTTCCGATTCTCAAACCTCAAACCAACTGGGTAATAACTTACTTGGAAATTTTCGGGAACGTGAAAATAAAAATAGAAGCCTTATTATATACCTTACTACATTGTTCCTTAATTACATAAGTGCCTGACGTCTTGGGCTGCTGGGATATCATTCTGAATAAACAGGACTCTGGTTTTCTGGTTTGGTTTTGTTTTTTAAAGACATGTGTCTGTGCTAACATCCCTGACTTTACACTAAGTAGATTTTAATTGCCTTTCCGCAAACCTGGGCTTTTTCTGTTTTTTCCATTTCACTCCTTCTGCTGTAGATAATCCTTTCCTGTATAAGGTTCTCATCCAGAACCAGTGGAAGTCCCGAGGCAGTTTTCTGCGGGGAGTTTGTGCTCCGGGTTTGAGCATCGCCTTGGAGAACGTCCGAGTTCTTTCTGCCCTGCCTGCTGTTCAGAATTCCACAGCCTAAGCAAATATGTTTGGTCTCTTTGGTCTAGCCACTGGGGCCAAGCCGACCACACCGCTGGACTTCTGAGCCGAAGACATGTGAGGTTAGCCATGGGGGACGATACACAAAATCGCCTCCCTCCCCACTGACCTGGCTTGGTATGCAGACACTCGTCACCATTACTCAGCGCCTTACAGAACGGGAGCTTCAAGTTTTCATCTGGAGAACTGTGTGCGGGGCAGGGTTGCTGTGTCTGCAGAAGCTGCTGGCTTTGCTTCTAGGGCTGGCTGGCTCTTCCTTGCCCGGCAAGTGCCCCACACTGAGGTGGAGTGGGGCGGCCTAGTCCTGGGTCTGTTTTCCTCTGCTTGGCTTCCTTTGGCAATCTATTTTTTTAACTTTTTTTCCAGTAGGTAACAGAGTCTCAACACTCAAGATTCCAGAACCAGAAAAAGATGCACACGTGGAGAATTCTGCCCACTGCTCCCGCCTGTCCGCCAACGCCCTTCCTGTCGCCCACTGCTGGGGCCACTTCTTGGTAGCCTCCCAGGACGCCGATGCATGTGCGAGCACATATCTTTTCTCCGGCTCCTTTTCTCATACACAGGGCGGCATGCTATGCCCACCAGCCTGCAACTTTTTTTTTTAGTTGCGGTGAGAGCACTTATTGTGAGTTCTTCCCTCTTAGTGGATTCTTCTTCTGAACTAACCATAGGCTCAGTGTTGTGCTGCACTCCCCTAGAGTATCATTTTGGATCACTGAAACTCCATACCCATTGAATTGGTTTTTATTATTTATTTTTTTATTTTATATTATTTTTCTTTTTTTATATATTTTTCTTTTTTAAAAAGATTTTATTTATTTATTTGACAGACAGAGATCACAAGTAGGCAGAGAGGCAGGCAGAGAGAGAGGGAGAAGCAGGCTCCCCGCTGAGCAGAGAGCCCGATGCGGGGCTCCATCCCAGGACCCTGAGATCATGACCTGAGCCGAAGGCAGAGGCTTAACCCACTGAGCCACCCAAGTGCCTCTTATATATTTTTAAACTGTAGTAAAATATACATGACGAAGTTTACCATTTTAACTACTTTTAGGTGTCCGGTTCTGTGGCATTCAGTGTGTTCACACTACTGTGCAACCATCCCCACCATCCACCTCCAGAACTTTTCATGATCCCCAATGGACACTCTGGTCCCCATTAAGCACTCACTCCCATTTTTCCTTCCCCAACCCCTGGGAACTGTTGTTGTCCTTTCTGCCTCTGGATTTGACTCTTCTAGGGACCTCATTCACATCCCTGGAACCATGCAGTACGCGTCCTTCGTGGCTGACATGCTTCCCTTACCCCAATGTCTTCAAGGTTTATTCATGTTGGAGCAGGCGTCAGGGTTTCCTTCCTCTTAAGCCTGAGTAATATTTTTGCTAAGACTGAAGAACACATCCCCTTCCCTCCTCAGAATGCCCCAGTGGTTCATCCAGGGCAAAAAAAAATGGAATTCTCACCCCCTTCACAGCCCTGAGACTGCCCTCTCAATGCCTGTTCCCTCTCTGGGTCACAGCCCGACCCAGCCGCCCCACCCCGGGCTCCTGCCACGCTGTGTTCTCCCCAGCCCCTCCACTCTTGGCCACCTGCCCCAGCCACACTCACTCTGCCTTCCTCCTAGTGCTGCCCAGAGTTCCTCTTACTCCACTCCACATTGGAGTGCATACTCACTTTATTTTGATAATTTATGCTCTCCCCTTACTTTGAGATAAAATTTATGCTCTCTCCTTACTTAGAGATTAAGTCCCATGAAGGGCAGAATTTCTGTCTGGGGGGCTCGCTTTTGTTCCACAGATTCTAACAGCACCATTCAAGCATGAATGGACAAACAAATGTGCTACGTACACACATCGGAACAATCATTCAACCTTTGAAAAGGCAGGAGGGGCAGCTGAGTGGCTCAGCTGTTGAGTGTCTACCTTTGGTTCAAGTCATGATCCCAGGGTCCTGGGATCGAGCCCCATGTCAGCCTCCCTGCTTGGCGGAAAGCCTGCTTCTCCCTCTCCCTCTCCCCCTGCTTGTGTTCCCTCTCTCACTATGTCTCTCTCTGTCAATAAATAAATAAAATCTTAAAAAAATAAAAGGCAGGAAATCCCGACACGGGCTACAACATCAATGAACCTTGAGGACATCATGCTAAATGAACTAAGCCAGACACAAAAGGAAAAATACTGTAGGATTCCACTTACGTGATGTGCCTGGAGTAGTCAGATTCCTAGAGACAGAAAGTAGAACAAAGGTTGCCAGACGCTGGGGAGGGACAATGGGGAGGTGTTTAAGGGGGGTGGAATTTCCGTTTGGGAAGATGACGAAGTTCTGAAGATGGATGGTGGTGAGGGTTGCACACAGGGTGAATGTGCTTAATACCAGTGAGCTGGACACATAAAGTGGGCAATTTGTTATGCACACACACTCACACACACTCATACACACACAGATGTGTTCAAAGAGTGAATCTCAGGAGCCTCCCAAAAAAGTGCTCAAGGAGACATCCTTGCATGTCTGCAATGGCGGCTGTGACCTTTCTAGAACTGAACCTGTCCCCTGTCCCCGTGGGTTGCAGCCCGCTGTGCAGCACACACTTTCAACCCCAGACTCAGAACCCAAGGGCAGCAGGGCCGGGGGCTGCACCCAAGTGAGGAGTCGTGGACGGCATAGAGACCTGGCTGTCCTTAGCTGGGTATAAGGAAAGGAGCTCTGGGCTCAGCTTGGCCTAGATGCCTCAGACCTAGACGCAGCCCCTGGACCCAGCCCACAGTCCGAGACTCCAATCCCAGAGCCAGAGCCAGACCCCAACCCCAGACCCTAGACCCAACCCCAGCCTTAGACCCAGACCCCAGCTCCAAGCCCAGACCCAGACACTTCTCCCAATCTCAGCCCTCAGAACTAGCCCCAGATTTCAAACCTCTGACCCAGAACCCGAGCCCAGCTCTAGACTCTAGCCCCC
>RCUC01024357.1:0-18300 GCA_003697995.1 Taxidea taxus jeffersonii
AAATCATGCTAGAGTTTAGACTTGGCCACTGCATTAGTCAGGGTTCTCTAGGGATACAGAGCCAAGAGTATGTATAAATATATGGAAAGATACTTATTTTACGGGATTGGCTCATGCAGTTTTGGAAGCTGAGAAGTCCCAAGATCTGCAGTTGGCAAAACGGATACACAGGAGAGCCAACAGGAGTTCCAGTTCAAATCTGAAGGCCTGAGAACAGGACAGCCGCTGATACAAATTCCAGTGTAAAAGCTATCAGACTCATACCCCAAAAGATCTAAGGCTGTAGTTTGAGGACAGAAAAAGACTGATGTCTCAGCTCGGAAACTCAGGCAGGAGCAATACTCTCTCACTTGCAGGAAGGTCAGCCTTTTTGTTTGTATTTGGGCCTTCAATTTGTTGAATAAGGGCCTCCCAAATTAGCGTGGGTAATCTTACTCAGCCTATGGATTCAAATGATAATCTCACCAAACACACCCAGGATAATGTTTGATCAAATATCTGGGCACCCTGTGGCACAGTCAAGTTCACATATAAAATTATTCACCACACCAGTTAGGAAAAGAAAAAAGTCTCAGTTTTCTATCTCAAGCAATGGGGGATGGTGCCTTGTTCAGGACCAGTGAGCACCCAGAACTGATGGGATTTGAAGAGTGACTAGAAAGAAGTTTGAGAGAGAAGAAAAGTTCAAGAATAAATCTCAAGATTTTCATTTAGATTGGATGTGTGATCCTGCCATTCCCTCGCTGGGAAAGATGAGAAAAGGAGCTTTTTGTTTAGGTTTTTTTGTTTGTTTGTTTGTTTTGGAGGACTGGTAGGGAAGAAAGTTCAATTCTGGGTCTGTTTCTTTTGAGGTGGCGGTTGTTGGATGTGTAGGTGAAGTTAATCCAGAGAAATAGGTTTGGGAGGCTTTTTTTGTAGTTTGGCTTCCTCCAAGAGCCGACCCTGAGAAATGCGTTTGGGTGCCAGTAGTTCAGATAGAGATGACGGTGTGGTGGCTTTAAAACAGGTCTAAATTCTTGAACATGCCCTCCAAAGTCCATTGAATGGACTTTCTGACTCACTTCTAAGAACATGATGCACAAGGGACACTACATAATTTTCACTGGCACACTCTCTTAGGACACCCATGCCTTGGACAGACACGAGAAGTTCAGCTACCTTGAAGCTGCCATGCTGTGGAGCCCATGCAGGAGCCCCAGTTCTCACTCCTAGCTGTTCAAGTCTTCCCAGTCTGGGCACCGACATTAGGAAAAAGGCTTCATTCTTGGTCTTAGAACTCCCTCTCTGATGCCAAGCGGAGCAGAAAGAAGATATGTTTCCAGTCAGCGAAGCTGCCCGCGTCATAGATTCGTGAGCATCATGAGTCACTGAGGGGTTTGTTTGGGAAACTGACTTGTTATACTGCGACAGAAAACCGAAACTCTAGAGAAATGATGCATGGTTGGGAAGGCAGAGAGCGCAGGGTGTGTCACGGCAGGTGACCATAGTTTCATCACTTTTTAAAAGACCTAAAACATGACAGAGGTGAAGTTTTTGGTAGGTCTATTCAATCCTAATCTACTATTCCATTTTCCTCAGAAATCTAAAGTTGCTATATATCATTCTGTCATTGTTTTTGTGCTTTGACAGTATTAGCCTGCGTTTATAACATTTTAATTTCTATATTATGGCACTATATTATATGCATCACTGCATAGCTTTGAGATTGTATGCTTTTGAAATTTATGCATTTTGAAATACATGGACCTAGTTAATTGATTTTAGCCTACATACCGTTATCCCTTGAATAAACATAGCACAATATGCTTATTGTTTTAACCTTTTTAAAATGATATCTCTGTTTAGGAGGCATTGTAGAAACAGTGAAAGAGAAACTTAGGGATATATAATACTAAATCTGATAAGCTCAAGATGCAAGTAGAAAATACAAAGGATATTTCTTTTATTCACTGTAGAGGTAACATAAATAATTATAAAATTAAGGTTTAGTATTATATTCACAACAAAATAATTTAGTAGTAGCATTATTTACTAGTATAAAATAAGTATTAGTATAAATCAGTACACAAAAAATGATTTAGCAAAATAGCAACAGAATGTAGTAAGTTTAGATATAATTAGCTCCCAAATTTTAATGTAAAAAGATACCTTTGGCATGTGCTTGTTAGCATATATTATAAATTCTGTTCTCTTTAAATGGAAACCAAAAAGCTAGATATATAATATGGATTCTTAGAAATAGATTAATATTTAAAATGCAATCTACCAAGTTGTTTTTTGATGTCAACAATTCTAGAGCATTTTGTTTTTTGGGGCATTATTCAGTTTCTCTCTCAAATATCTCCCAATTGCCATTGCCACTGCCTTACATCCTCTCCCACCTAAGTTGTTACAAAAGTTTAACTGGTCTTCCTTTATCCAGTCTTATACAACTCCAAACCCTTTCTGTTTTTCTAAAATGAAAATCCAGTGTTTATTTCCCCATATAAAAGACTTCAGGAGTTCCCTGTTGTCTTCAGGACAAATGAAAGACAAGTCCATAGAAAACCCACTTGCCTCTTTCTGTGGAAGAAATGGTTATACCTAATGTGCCATTCCACCTTCTCATGTTCTAGCTGGCCTGCCTCTCTGTGCTTCTCTTGGTAAGTATCCTCCTATTTCAAGTGATATATATCATATAGATAGATAGATAGATAGATACATACATACATACATACATACATACATATATATCCCTGTCTTTTTTTTATTAAAGATTTTTATTTATTTGACACACAGAGAAATCACAAGTAGGCAGAGAGGCAGGCAGAGAGAGAGGAGGAAGCAGGCTCCCCGCTGAGCAGAGTGCCCGATGTGGAGCTCGATCCCAGGACCCTGAGATCATGACCTGAGCTGAAGGCAGAGGCTTAACCCACTGAGCCACCCAGGCGCCCCTATATCCCTGTCTTAAGAGATGCTCTTTCCTGTTTCTTCCCAAAGTTAGTTTCTAAATCTTGAGCAATCAGTTATGACCTCTTCTGTGAACCCAACACTCCCTGTCCTGAGAGGTAACTTGATCACTCTCTCCTTTGTACAGTTGTTATAGTAGAGAGTATTATTTGTAAGTATTTGTTAACATCTCTCTCTGCCTCTACCAGAATGTGAACTTCTTTAGGCAGCACTTTGTCTAACTTGTTTTATTTTTTTAAGATTTTATTTATTCATTTGAGGGGCAGTGGGAGAAGACGACTCCCTGCTGAGCCGGGAGCCCAACGTGGGGCTCAATCCCAGGACCTGGAGATCATGACCTGAGCCAAAGGCAGATGCCTAACCAACTGAGCCACCCAGGCATCCTGTCTAATGTGTTTTAGATGATATACAGACCAGCCCAGTACAGCCACACCGCAACACTACGTGTAAATGATGATTAAATTTTCTCTTAAAATCTGGATAAAATTTTAAGAGTCTCATGCTCTACCGACTGAGCTAGCCGGGTGCTAAAATCTGGATAAAATTTTAGATTTCATATTTCTATCTCTAGAAAATTCAATTGTAGTAAAAAATAGTATAACTATGATGTTGTAGACTTTGTGTCCCCCCAAAATTCATACCTTGAATAAGTGTCAGGGTTTTAACCCTGATTGGATGGTAGTTGGAACTAATTAGGCTCAAGTGAGATCAAGAGGGTGGTGTCCTCGTGATAGGATTAGTGACCTTTTAAAAAGAGGAGAATCCAGCTCCTGGTTCCTTGGAGAAGATGCCCCTCTGCAAACCAGGAAAAGTTCTCTCACCAGACACAGAAACTACTGGCATCCTGACCTTGGCCCCAGCCTCCAAAACTGTGAGAAATAAATTTCTGTTGTTTCAGACATGAGGTTGATGGTATCTTAGTATAACAGTCCCAAATAAGACATGTGTCATCCTTAATTATTTAATTTTAAAAAGGGAAACTTTAGTAGTTTTATTTTATTACTGAATCTTTTGCAGATATATGCCGTGCTCTTAAAAGAGTGTATATTGGGTTGCCTGGGTGGCTCAGTGGGTTAAGCCTCTGCCTTTGGCTCAGGTCATGGTCTCAGGGTCCTGAGATAGAGCCCCGCATCGGGCTCTCTGCTCAGCGGGGAGCCTGCTTACCCCTCTCTCTGCCTGCCTCTCTGCCTATTTGTGATCTCTGTCAAATAAATAAATAAAAATCTTTAAAAAAAGAGTGGATATTATAGATAAAATTTGGGGTGGATATAGCCAAATATAGTGGATTATACATTTTTCACTAGATTCCGATTTGATGCTGACTTACCTATCCACAGCTATGGCAACTAAAGTAAAGACTGAAGCCGCAACTGATATCCCTTGGATGAATCCACTGATCTTGCACATTGTGCTTCCAAAGGGCCATCCTGAAAGGGATAAGAAACAGTCTTTGAATAGATCATATATATATTTTTTTCTCTCACCAAAAATATGAACAGAAAAGCATGAAATCAAGGCTGATGCAACTATTCCCTAAATGATATCCAGGGAACAATCATTGTTTTCCATTATTTTCATTAATATCTCCAGAGCTCTATTTTTAGTATACTAATAATAATGTCAAAACATAATACAGTAGTTATAACATCCTAGGCATTGTAGTAAGTGCTTGGTATCTCTTAACTTAGCTAATTCCCCAAAGAGGCTTTCGAAGGCTTCATTCTCCTCCTCATGATATGGACTAGGTAATAAATAAACAAATATCACATGCCTTCCCACAGCTACTTAGTGACATATTAAGGATTTCAACCCCAGCTGATTGTTGCAGAGCCTAATTAACCATTAACCTTTATGCAATAAAGCCCTTTAAATGAATAAGACAGGAAGTATATTGGTTTTATAATTTGGAAATATACCCCATAAATGATGAGGAACAGGAGGTACATGTAGAATAAATAAGATTAGTATTTATTCATATATTATATAATGAGACAATTTACATTGTTAAGAGTAAATGTTTGTGCTCCCCCCCTCCATTTAAATCATATATTGAAGTCTTAAGCCCTAATGTATTTAGAGGAGGGGTCTCTGGAAAGTAACTACCTTTAGATAATGCCACAGGAGTGGTGCCCACATGGTGGGATTACTGCCATTAGAAGAAGAAAGATTTTTCCTTCCCATCTGCACTGAGGAAGTCCATGTGAGCACACAGCAAGAAGGTGGCTGTCTACAAACCAAAAAAAGGACCCTCACCAAGAACCTGACCATGCTATCACCCTGATCTTGGACTTCTAGCCTCTGAAACAGTGAGAAGATAAGTGTCTTATTGTTTAAGCCACCTAGTCTGTGGTATTTTTTTATAGCAGCCTGAGCTAACTAAGACATACTTCGAGAATAAAGAGCACTTTGCATGAACAAAATCAGTCTATTTGAATTACTTTCTAATCAAACCTCGTTTACTAGAATGTTTATAAAAGAAATATAACAGGTTGATATAACCACCCATCTACTATTATAGGAAAGTAATATTTTTCCACTAGTAACTATTCTAGTTTCCCAAAAGATAAATTTTAAAAATCTGAGAAATATACAACATTCATTTTTTAAAAAGATTGTGCAACTTATTTTTAATTTTTTTACTAACTTTAAATATTCCCCAAAAGCTAATCCAAGTATATCTAAAAAAAACTATTTGTCATCTATCCAGACCATCTTAAAATAGATGCTTGAGTGACTTTACTGAATAGAAACCAAGAGAGACCATGTTTTCCCAGTCCTAGAATTATTTGGCTGTTACAATATTAAACAAAAAGAGTGTGAATAGCCTTTGGTCAAAAATAAAGAATAAGCACATGATTTATCTTACCTCCCTCACTAAATTCCACTAAAATGAAAGCACTAGGGAAAAGAAAACTCAAATAGAAAGAATGTGAAGCTGGGAAAATAACACAATTGGCTGAATTATGAATAAATGTAACCAGATGCCCCTTGCTTTTCCCCTGGCAGGCAGAAGGATGGAAATTAGTCTCAGGAGGTGGAAGCAAAGTGGCTCTAGACTCTGAATCACTGGGTGCAGGCGAAGTGGGTACCACAATAATGCCCAAGGATTAATAAAAATATTCTCCATCCAGTACTGTTGCCCAGAGACCCACTGGGCTCTGGACTGTAGCAGCTAGTCTTAGGATTCCTATGGCAACAGATCAGAGAATTTCTTTCTGGGGAATGTGATCCTTCCAAGAAGACTGTTGTGCAGATTTTGACAGTTGTGGATTTCTCAATGAATGGCCTAAATTAATGAAGTTGAGAGTGGGCCTGACCTCAAACCTAAGGCACAGAGAGGTCCAAGACAGCCACACTATGTCTCACTTTGAAACCAAGCAGCTAAGTAGCAACTGACATAAGGGAAACCTCAAAAATAAAAGTGACTATAACATAAAGGGAAAAAGAAACTTAAGAGAAAACCAATATAAATCAAATAGATGAAAATAGGGGTGCCTGGGTGGCTCAGTGGCCTAAAGCCTCTGCCTTCAGCTCAGGTCATGATCCCAGGGTCCTGGGATCGAGCCCCACATCGGGCTGCCTACTTAGCGGGGTGCCTGCTTCTCCCTCTCCCACTCCCCCTGCTTGTGTTCCCTCTTTCTCTCTCTGTCAAATAAATAAATCAAATCTTTAAAAAAAAAAAGATGAAAATAGCCAGACATATCAAGAAAAAAGGAAAAGGACACAAATAAAATTACAAATGAGGAAAAAAACCAACCAACACTACAGAAATATAAAACAGTTATGAGAGTATACAACCTAGAAGAGATGGATAAATTCCTAGAAACATATAACCTATCAAAACTGAAACAGGGGGGCGCCTGGGTGGCTCAGTGGGTTAAAGCCTCTGCCTTCAGCTCAGGTCATGATCTCAGGGTCCTGGGATCGAGTCCCTCATCTGGCTCTCTGCTCAGCAGGGAGCCTGTTCCCTCCTCTCTCTCTGCCTGCCTCTCTGCCTACTTGTGAGCTCTGCCTGTCAAATAAAAAAAATCTTAAAAAAAAAACCTGAAATAGGAAGCAATAGAAAATTTGAACAGACCAATTACCAACAAAGAAATTGTATCAGTAATCACAAAACTTCCAACAAAATTTCCAGGACCAGATGGCTTCATGGTGAACTCTACCAAACCTTTAAAGAAGAGTTAATACATATTCTCTCCAAACCATTTCAAAAAATAGAAAAGGAAGGAACATTTCCAAATATACTGTATGGGGCCAACATTACTTTAATACCAAAACCCAATAAAGACACCATAAAAAAGAGAACTGTAATTCAGTATCTTTGAAGAACACAGATGCAAAAATTATCAACAAAATATAGCAAACTGAATCCAATAATACATTAAAAAAATCATTCACCATAACCAAGTGGGGTTTATTCATGGTTTACAAGAGTGGTTCAATATTCACAAATCAATCAACATGATATATCAATAGGAGAAAGGATAACAACTATATGATCATTTCAATAGTGGCAGAAAAAGCATTTGGCAAGATTCAACATTCATTCATGATAAAAACTTAAGCAAAGTAGGTTTAGAGGGAACAAACCTCAACATAATGAAGGCTAAATATGAAAAGCCCACAGCTAACATCATCCTTAATGAGGAAAAACTAAGAGCTTTTCTCCTTAGATCAGGAATAAGGGAAGGATGTCCACTCTTACCACTTTTATTCAACATAGTACCGTAAGTCCTAGTCACAAAAATCAGACAAGAAAAAGAAATAAAAGACATCCAAATCAGTAAGGAAGAAGTAAAACTTTCACTATTTGCAGATGACCTGATAATCCATACTGAAAATCTGAAAGACTGCCCAGAAACTGCTAGAACTGATACACAAATTCAGTAAAGGATGCAAAATTAATGTACAGAAATCTGTTGCATTTCTATATGCTAGTAATGATGCAGCAGAAAGAGAAATTAACAATCCCATTTAAAATTGCACCACAAATAAGATACCTAGGAAGAAACCTAATCAGAGGTAAAAGACCTGTACTCTGAAAACCATAAAACACTGATGAAAGATGACACAAAGAAATGGAAAAACATTCCATGCTCATGGATTAGAAAAACGAATATTGGTAAAATGTTTATATTCCCAATGCCTATCGAAATACAAATAGCATTTTTCACAGAACTAGAACAAACAATCCTAAAATTTATATGGAACCACAAAAGACCCCAAATAACCAAAACAATCTTGAAAAAGAAAAGCAAAGCTAGAGGCATCACAATCCCGGACGTCAAGTTATATTACAAAGCTGTAGTAATCAAAACAGTATTGTACTAGCATAAAAGTAGACACATGGATCAATGGACAAAATAGAAAACCGAGAAATAAACCCAAAAGTATATTGGCAGTTAATCTTCAACAAATCAAGAAAGAATATCCAATGGGAAAAGACTATCTCTTCAACAAATAGTGTTGGGAAAACTGGGCCACTTTATTTTTTATTTTTAAATTTTTATTTATTTATTTATTATTTTTTTATTTTATTTGATAGAGATCACAAGTAGGCAGAGAGGCAGGCAGAGAGAGAGGAGGAAGCAGGCTCCCCACTGAGCAGAGAGCACGATGCGGGGCTCGATCCCAGGACTCTGAGATCATGACCTGAGCCGAAGGCAGAGGCTTAACCCACTGAGCCACCCAGGTGCCCTTATTTTTTATTTTTTTATAAACATATAATGTAACCCCACCACCCTCTCCTGACACCCTTCCCCCCCACCCCCTCAGTTTGTTTTATGACATTAAGAGTCTCTTTTGGTTTGTCTCCCTCCCGATCCCATCTTGTTTCATTTATTCTTTTCCTACCCCTTAACCCCCCTGTTGCATCTCCACTTCCTCATATCAGGGAGATCATATGATAGTTGTCTTTCTCCGATTGACTTATTTCGGTAAGCATAATACCCTCTAGTTCCATCCATGTCGTCGCAAATTGGGCCACTTTCCTATACCATACACAAAAATAAACTTGAAATGGATGGAAGACTTGAAACCATAAAAATCCTAGAGGAGAACACAGGAAGTAACTTCTCTGACATCATAACTTTTTTTCTTGATATGTCTCCTGAGGCAAAGGAAACAAACAAACAAACAAACAAAATATATATATATGGACTTTATAAAAATAAAAAGCTTTGGCCCAGCAAAGGAAGTCAACAAAACTAAAAGGCAACCTATGTGATTGAAGAATATATATAAAGAACTGAACAAAGAACTTAAGAACTTAAACAACTCAACGCCCCAAAATCAAATAACCCCATTAAAAAACAGGCCGATGACACGAGCAGACATTTCTCCCACGACAACGTACAGATGGTTAACAGACACATGAAAAGATGTTCATCAGCACTTACCATCAGGGACACAGCCAGTTTCCCATTGACTGATGAATGCATACAGAAGATGTGGTATATATAGACAGATAGCTATAAAGAAGATGTTGTATGTCGATAGATATAAAGATGCGGTATATGTGCGTATGTGTGTATAGTATATACATGCAATGTGGTATATATAGACATGTGGTATATATATGCAATGTGATGATATGGATCTGCAAAATGATGTGTGTATGTGTATGTGTGCATACACAGTGTGGCATGTGTATATGTATGTAAAATGGTATGTTTATATGTAGCCTTATATATATGCATATATATGCGCACATGCACATACACATGCACACACATATACACACATGCAACTGAATATTATTCAGCCACAAAAAAGAATGAAATCTTACAACTTGCAACTATATGTGTGGACCTAGACAGTATAATGCTAAGTAAAATAAGCCTGTTAGAGAAAGATAAATACCACATGATTTCACTTCTATGCAGAAATTAAGAAACAAAACAAACCAGCATAGGGGAAAAGACAAACTGAGAAACAGGGTCTGAACTATAGAGAATAAACTAATGGTCATCAGAGGGGAGGTGGGTGAAGGGTGGTTAAGGAGGTGATGGGGATTAAGGCGTGCACTTGGCATGATGAGCACCAGGTGATGTGTGTAATTTTTGAATCCTTACCTTGTACACCTGAAAGTAATATAACACAACTAACTGGAATTAAAATAAAAACACAAAAAAAACCTCCTCAGATACAACACATTTTATCGATGAAATGTGCCTGATAATATAAGAAGCATGCAGAAAATGAAAATAGTTCAAAGAATTTAAAACTGACAACATTGAACTCAATATAATGTCTAGAAGGGAAAATTGAGAAAATCTTTGAAAATCGAACAATTAGGAACAGAGAATGAAAAAGAGTTTTTAAAAAACAGCAACCCAGAACCTCCCATATCTAATAGGAATTGAAAAAGGTAAAATGGAAAAGAATTAAACAAGAAAATTCCCCAGGATTAAGAGGCATTCTATTTTTGATTAAAAGGGCCTGGTTTGTATCCAACACAATAAACAAAAAATAAAAAAGATTTTTTCAAGGCAAAACTGCCTGAAATTCAGAACATTAAAGATAAGGAGAAGTCCTAGGAGTTTTCAGGAGAAAAAACAAAGTGCAAATCAGGATAAAAGAAGCAAGGGTGTAATGTCATTAGATTTTTTTAGCAGTAATAACAGGTTTCTCAGCAATAACAATATCCTTGAATATTTTATACAGCTAACTATAATCAAATCAGAGGGCAGAATAAGTATAATTGCAGACAAACCAGATCTCATTTTTTTTTAAACTCTTAATGCACACTTTCTCAGGAAAGTGATAGAGAATTAACCAAGAAAGAAGACATGGCTCCAGAAAAGAGACATGAAGAGAATCATTGGGGTCTCAGTGAAGGGACCTCCCAGAGCAGTAGTCACTGAGCTCCATGCCTGAAGAGTAAGATGTTGGAATAGAACAAAAGGGTAGAGAGCATCAGGGAGTGGTTCCCCAGAAAAAAAGATGCAATTCACAGGTTGCCTGATACATTTGAAGGTGTGTACAAGATATTAACACTCCCGGAAGAGAATTTGAGAATATATTACTCATGGGTACCTACCCCAAACTAAGCAAATCAAAATATGATGCTCTTATTAAATCCAAGAAAACATTTTATAAGACAGACATTGATATCCTAGCACTCAGCATGCCTCAGCAGCGCTAAGATACACGTAACAATAGGAATGTATTCTCTGCATACTGACCTAACAAAAAATTGTAATTACACTGGGAAAGTGAGAGGAGACAAAGAGTGTGAATGTGTATTTGTATGTCTATATAAATGCATCCGATTGCATTTGTACACGATTCCAGCCCATCCTGCTTCCCAACTTCATATTCAGCAGTATCTGACAGTTTCTATGCATTTATGCCTTTTTTGTTGTTGTTGTTGTTCTGTGTCATTTTGGTGGAGTCTGGTGAGGGAAACTACCTCTTGTGGTAAGAAAGGATTCAGATAACCAATGTACCTCTCCTGCGGCATGAAGATAATACATTATAGTGGAAACAGGTTGCTTAGAAATAGGACAGTAACTACTGAAAATAAAGGCAAGATGCTGAATGTAGCCGCGTCCTGCGAATGAGAATCAGGGGTAAGGAAGGGTAATGATGTGCATGGAGAAGCTGAGATAATAATTTCCTTATAAATACTTATAGGAGGGAGATACCGAGAGCATTTCTTACTGGCAAAATAAGTTTCTTGAGAGCAATGACAATAATTAAATCAATTCTTTTGCTCTTTTTGCCTAGCACAGTGTCTTAAAAATGTACCTTGTTTTAAAAATGTACATTCTTGCATGTGCTATGGTGAGTGCTGGGAAGTGTGTAAACCTGGAGATTCACAGACCTGTACCCATGGGGCTAATAATACATTATATCTTAATAAAAATAAAAATAAATATGCATTTTTGATAATTTTTTTTAATGCCAGACCTCACAAAATGCAGAATCGATGAGTACAGATGGTAAAAGAGGCACTCTTCAACTCTCCCCGGCTCCCAGTCCAAAGAAGGGAAGGAACCAGAAATCCAAATAGAAACCTCTTATTCTTCAGTAAACTGAAAATGCTGTGAAAGGCCAAGAACTATGACAGAGCTCATGCTGCTCTAAATATTTTTGCTATGCAACTATGGTATCATGTAAAAATTTTTTAAATTTAAATTCAATTTAATTAACATATATTGTACTGTTAGCTTCAGAGGTGGACTTTAGCAATTCATCAGCTGCATACAGCACCCAGTTCTTACTTCAGGTGCCCTCCTGGATGCCCATCACCCAGTTTCCCCACCCCCCTCATCTACTTCCCATCATTTTCTTTCTTCTACAGATTTGGACTATTAATATCCTTGAGTACCGTTGATTAATCAATGCAACAAACACTTAGTAATAAGCAGGTTCTATGCACTGAAATGGTTCTGGGAGCTGGAGATACACTGCACTTTCAGAAACATGATGTAGTGCTTGAGAAGTAGTCATACAGGCCAGAGGGACTCTATGGTAGTACCCGAACCACTACAATGTGGAGCTACTTGTGTTGCATACGTCCCTTACCATGCATGAACTACCACTTTTTGAGAAATCATTGGGATTGCCGCTCATCTTCCCTCAAGAACTATGGGGAATCTCCCTAGCTATCCCCAAGAGGGTCTCAATTCCTGCTGTTATATTGAAGACCTCGGGTCAATTGAAACCAGATTTATCAGTTTCTGAACTTTACACCGCATACTATTACCAATAATATGTCTACATTATACGTGCCCTGAGCCACACCAAGAAAATTCAGTCTTCAGTGAAAGATGTTAGATCTCATTCTCTGACGACCTTCAGTTAATACTCTAAAAATGAGTTTCTACTCTTCATCTCTGTCACCTGCTTTATTTTTGTCCCTAATTCTTACCAATCTCTGACTACGTATACTGTATCTATTTGTTTATTGTCTTTCTCCTCCTTCAGAATGTAGAGGGTAGGTACCTGGAGCCTTTCTTGGAACTCCGTAAGTATTTATGAATGAATGAATGGCCCTGCCATGGGTGCAGGCTTAGGAGACAGAAATTCCCTCCTTTCATCCTTGCACCACACACAAGTCAACATACCTGCTATAATATTGTCCAGCAGCGTGATAGGCATACAAAATATGCCAATCAGTAAATCACTTATTGCCAGGTTCAGGATAAAGAGATTAGTGACGGTGTGCATGTGTTTTTTCCTCATCACAGTAAAACAAACCACTGTATTTCCCACCATGCACAGGAAGAAGATGAGAAAGTAGGAAATAATGAAGATTGCTGCCACTTGAGGCTGGTGAAGATAGTAGTTCACATAGGTGATATTGATATCTGAGTATAGGTGATACTTTGTGTCATTGGCACTCCAAATGTCATGCCAGTTTTCTGAAGAGTTTGAGTCCCATCTCTCACTCATGATGGACCTGAACAAAGGAGAGGCAGAAAAGAAAAGGCATAATTAGAAGCCAGTAGAACATAAGTTCTGTATTTGAGTTTAAAAGGAACACTTTTAAAGTGCAAGGGCATTTTGATGGTCCTTCTCTAATAACCCATGAATTCTGCATGGAACAGAGCTGTACATAATGCAGTCAAATTATTAGGATTTTAACCAAGAGAACTTGAAATTTCTACTTTGTTTCATTAATAACAATTAGTATATTTTCTATGTCCTCAATATACTCTGTATTTCACTTTATTATACCTCCTACCCATTTAAGTTTCAAGGGAAACTCTGTAAGTGAAACCTTTTGAAATTTTCTTTATCCTGTCTCTAGATATCATAACCTATCAAAACCTACTTGTTCCTTTAAGGCTAACTTACATGTTTTTAGCTTTCCTGGCAATTTAAACAAGATGAGGTGTCTCCATCTTCAAAACTGTCTTTGAAATAAGCTTCTTGTAGTTTTCTTATGCTGCTTTGACTCAGTTAGTTGAATATGCCTTTTATATATGCACGGATAGCCACTATACTGTGAATTTCTTAAAATAAGCCCGTACTTTCCTTGGCTTCACTTAACATAATTCTATTCACATAGTATGTATTCAATACATATTTTTATTTGGAATCCATATATCTTCATGTAGACATGTCAGTCAACCTTATATGTCCAAGGTCCTCAAGAACATGCCCAAATCTGGTGATTTACTAGAAGGCTTCAGAAGATTTAGCATTTGGTATATTCACAGCTAATATTTATTATAGCAAAAGGATACAAAGGAAGATCAGCAAATAGCAAGGCACATAAGACAAAACCTGTAGGAAACCAGCTTCTAAGAGTCTCTCTCAGTGGAGTCACAGGGTGAGTTAATTCTTCCAGCAATGAGTTTGACAACACGTGTGAAGTCTTGTCTACCAGGGAAGCTCATTAGAAACTCAGTGCCTGGGGCGCCAGGGTGGCTCAGTCGTTAAGTGTCTGTCTTCGGCTCAGGTCATGATCCCAGAGTCCTGGGATCGAGCCCCACATCGGGCTCCCTGCTCAGTGGAAGCCTGCTTCTGCCTCTCTCACTCCCCTGCTTGTGTTCCCTCTCTTGCTGTGTCTCTCTCTGTCAAATAAATGAATAAAATATTAAAAAAAAATAAACCTCAGTGCCCTAGGTTTTTAATTGGAGGATAGTCACATGGTACATTCCTCCTAGCGGTATCAGAATTTCACACTCCCTGATGGAAAGCAGGTGTGCAGCATGAACGATGTTGTTTGTACAGATTAGGTATAAGGAGAACTCTCACCATTTATGGACACTTTATAGCAGTATAAGGAATTGTATCTGACTTAAGTTCTAACAGACCCTGTAAGCGGTCCTTCCTAGAGAGCAGGCTCAGGCCTGCTTGTTAACTCTTTTCTGCATGCCTCATTATCACTGTATTTTCCAGTCTTTCAAGTGCATACTTTATTATTTTAGGGGAGTATGTTTATTCTTATAAATACTGCATAAAGATTAAGGTTCATAGTATTTATTTCAGATACTTGACTTTGGATAGTTTTCTCTATTTTAGGTATAGTAAAGAGTAAATAAGTTACTATAAGACAAGTATATAAATATAAAACAAGCCAATAAAAATAACATTTTTTCCAATATTTTGCCATTTTATTTCTTCCCTTTTATTTAATTTTTAAAGCTCATCGCTGCTTTTCAATATTTAATGTCCCTAAGCCCAGATAAAAATGAAAAATGAAAAGAAAGTGAGTATGGGGTAGGGTGAGGGCTTGGAGAGAGAAAAAGAATGGAATCTGAGTAAGCAAGATTTCACTATTCCTATTATTGGCTTGATAACTCTATGTGGCAAGATAGCAACATGCAATAGAGGGGAGTAGCAGAAGGACATGTAATATTTAAGTGTTCTTTCCTGCTGATACATAATTGTAAGAATTTTGTATATGAGGTCGGAGTTTCAGCTATTAGATTAACCTGTAATGGGGGATAATATAATATCACTCATAGTACTATCGTAGTGAGGCAGAGAAAATCCAGCTTCTGATTGATCCTGGAAGATCCCCTTATCTCAGTTTGATATACCAAGGAAAATTGCTCTTTGGTATTCTTGCATCTGGCATCTTTTTCACTGGGTACTTAAGAGTTCTATACAGTTGATTAAAAAGCTTTAAATAAAATCTTCCTTCATTAATACCTTTCCTGTTTCCAGATTTTTTTATAATCTGTAAAAAATGTGTTATCATATCATTATCTGAATTCAATTATACAGTGTGAAACCAAATGACATTGCTTAAATTCTTTTTTAATTAATTTTTTTTTCAGTGTTCCAAAATTCATTGTTTATGTACCACACCCAGTGCTCCATGCAATACGTGCCCTCCATAACATAGCTTAAATTCTTATAAATTCACAATCATTAAGTCATATACTGGCTAGCAAAGGTATTGTTTTACCTAAAATAAATATGTCTCCCAATTCCAATTAAGAAAGAGTCCATAAAGACTCTAACCTGTGAAGTTAAAATGCACTGTTTCATAAATGTCATCTAGAGAATTAGTCCTCTGAAAGAAGAGTCTATATTCCTCATTCCTATATCAAATACTCATAAAAATGACCAAGACTCCAATAAATCGTCACCAGTCATGGGCTACCCAGACTGCTGGACATACACATGTGAACTATGGCCACCACTCCCCATTTTGGTCATCTACCTCTCCTTGGGCTTTGCCCTGTTGCCTCTATTACTAGGGTATTTATTATTAATTTTACTGAGTTTTCCATTTGTTCCTTTTCTTCCCCCCTCCTCCCCATGTAGGATTCAAGCACAGGAAGTTGGCAGTATTTACTTCCATCTATTTGGATGATCTAAGCTACACTCTGATAATTATCACCAAAAGGTATTACAGTTACTAATTTATAACAATTTAAATTGCTAAAATAATTGAAAAGGAGAGATAGGGAAAATGGGAAGGACAGAAATGTTATAAATGCACATGCTCAGACTGTGGGTGAATCACTGGCAATCATTACGAGATCATAATAATGCCTAATATTTAAATTTTCAAAGCACTTTCAAATGTATCACCATGGGGGCACCTGGGTGGCTCAGTGGGTTAAGCCTCTGCCTTCAGCTCAGGTCATGATCTCAGGGTCCTGGGATCGAGTCCTGCATGGGGCTCTCTGCTCAGCAGGGAGCCTGCTTCTCCCCCTCTCTCTGCCTGCCTCTCTGCCTATTTGTTATCTCTGTCAAATAAATAAAATATTTAAAGAAAAAAAAAGTGTCACCATGGACATCAGCATCATGGAAGCAAAAGACATCCCTCCTTTTTGCATGCCTTTTTAACAACTAAAATTCAGCACTGGTCTGTGAACAAAAGTGTGTCTATGGGAGTTGTGGGATCCAGCACCAAAGGCCAAAACTGTAGAGGAGGCGTCTCAACCACCTGTGCACTGAGTAAGAGTCAGACAGAGTCAGACCGACCTCTTATGGCCGTGGAACCAGCAGGAGACTGTGGGCTGGCCCCAGTCCCTTCCAGCACCCTTGGATAAAGCCTGAACAGGGCTGAATTGGGAAGATGAATGAGTCTTGTAGAAGTCCAGGTTTCCTGCGAAGAGATTCCAGCACTCTCCTGGAGCAAAACAAACAAAACCCAGAAATAAGTCTCCAAGCATTGGAGAGGGGAGGAGGAACTTTGCCAGTGCCACTCTCTCAGATCTGGTCCTGATTAATAGCCAGGATTGGGAGAAAAATCAGTGGACTTCTTTTCACTGGAAAAAAAATGAAAAACAAACAAACAAACAAAAAACTGGGTTCCCATTAATCTATAATCTGAAAAAAGGAAGCAACCCATGGTCCTGAATGACACTGTAAGTTTTACTAATGCATGGTGTGCCAAATGTTGCATAAATCTCTGCCACAGCTAAATCATGTATTAGATGGTCTGTAATTTCCTTGGGAAAATTGAATGAAAACCGGACTTCTGCAAATGATGCTCCCTAGGATAAGGTAATACATTAGAAAGCTGAGCTGAACCTGACTGATAGAAAACATGTTAAAATGGGTTATCCAGGGGCGCCTGGGTGGCTCAGTGGGTTAAGCTTCTGCCTTCGGCTCAGGTCATGATCTCAGGGTCCTGGGATCGAGCCCCACATTGGGCTCTCTGCTCAGTGAGGAGCCTGCTTCCTCCTCTCTCTCTCTGCCTGCTTCTCTGCCTACTTGTGATCTCTCTCTCTGTCAAATAAATATTAAATAAAATCTTTTTTTAAAAAATGGGTTATCCAGGGGAGGAAGAGGATTGGCTTTTAGAAATGCTGCACATTCAATTAAATGTCTCCATCAAATCACACAAAAAGTTTTGAATAACTGCACAACTGAAGATGAACAGTAATTGAGAATGCAAAATGATATCAAGATAGAGACACAGTCACTATGAATATGCTTTATTCTTACTCCTCACTCGGCCTTCCAATCAAGTCATGGTGCTTACCATGGCATTAGAAACACCATTCCTTATTGCAAATATTAAAGAAAATGGAGTAAGACATATAATAACAATGGGAAATGTGTGGCAAAGCAATGGGTCAGAAAGAAATTGTGGAAGAAGTTAAAGCAGCCAGCCCGCAATCCAAGCCCTCAGACATCAGGAGAATGCCTCCGGGGAAAGAAAGGAGGATTGATGATTCAGACTAATGTTCTCATGGACATAATAACTGTAGCTCAAAGTAGGGTCATGATATTTGCCCGGACTTTATTATCTTTGAGTATTAACTTTGAGTATTTTGATATCTTTTCTGTGCTGAGCATTCTATGAATTGCTTTATATGTGTTGACCCTTTTAATCTTCCAGTATAAAGTAGCTACTAAATTTAATATATAAAGAATTTAGTATATAAAGAATTAAATTATACAATTTAGTATATAAAGAAGGTTAGA
>RCUC01024402.1:0-12647 GCA_003697995.1 Taxidea taxus jeffersonii
TACCCCTGTACCCCACAGCAGCCTGGAAAATTCAGGTCACGCTTCAGACCCATTCAGTGACTTTCAAAAATAGATGAAAACCCCTCCCCATCCAGAAAAAGTGACAGTCATTCGTGTCTTCTTCGTGACTCGTACTGGTACTACAGAAATTGAAAATATGGACTCCACGGGGACCATGAAGGCTGTTCTGTATACTCACATCCTCGCCCCTGCCTGCATAGTTCAGGCCCCTGAACCCCCCACCCGCGGCCAGGTCTGCTGCAAACTGGCCTCACACTCAGATGCACACACCTGAACCAAAGAGGCAGAGGCACCCATCCCCCCCACGAAACAGAGGTGACCTGAGTTAGAGTCAACAGATGGACTCAGTGTGTTGCTTCGAGAAGGGCCTGTCGTGCCGGTTGTCCAAAAGCATAAACGAGCAGATTTGGTTGAGGTCATCTGCCCCTGGCCACAGATCTCCCTGTCCACGGGGCTCCCAGGGGTCATCCCCTAGGGTACCCATGATCTCCGAGGCCAGGCCAGGACCCCGACTGTCCCCACCAGCACACGTGGCGGCTGTCCCCTCAAGGCAGGACATTTGCTGTCACCACCAAGGGCAGCTCTTCCCAGTTGGTTTTCTGTTTTTTAAACCGATGTGAGGAGCCGAGCCATGTGTCAGCAAACAGGAAGGTGTGGGTGCTCTCCCCGCTTGGCTTTGCTGCTGCGTGAGCTTCCCTTCTCCCTGCGTGAGCGCGTGGGCAACGTCGGAGGCAGGGTCCCTGAGAGAGTGGGGGACAAAGACGGACGCGCCCGCGTTGCCCATCTGCCAGGCTGGAGGTGTATTCATTATTGATGGAGGGAGTGCGAGAGCTGCTCACAGATGCAGCCCTGCCTGGGTAAATGAGACATTCTTCAGCAAATTGCTTCGTTTTTTGATTGCTGATTGTACGCGTGTCACCAAGCTGACTCAAGGTTCATCGATGCATGCTCAGTAAATTAGAAAGAACATAACTATGGATCAGCCAAGAGAATGAATTCTGTGCCTACAATGACCCAGGGCCATTTAATTTTCTGCTTAATTTTGTTGCAGTCAGTTTGCATTTTGGGTTATTATGCAGTAGGAAATTAACAATAAATAACAAATTTGGTCCTCCTGTGCTTGTAATGATATTTTTATAAATCTTTGTAATGCTGTTTTTAAAAGGATCAAGGTCTGTGCCAGTCTGATACTCCAGCAAGTATGTGAGCAGGAAAATGCATTATTCTTGGTAGATAACCTTGTTGTTAAATACATAGAACGTGTCTCTCTCTCTATCTATCTTATTAGTAATTTGCTTTAAACTAAAATCCCTTCCTCTCTTTCTCAGATAACCTGAGGACTATGGATGCTGATGAGGGTCAAGACATGTCCCGAGTTTCAGGTGAGACCCTGTGGGGTATGGGGGGCCCGTGAGGACCCCTCTCCAGGGTGCCAGGGGCCAAGGCATTCGCTGTGTTCTGAGGAAGGAACACAGGCTGTCCTGCAGAAGGGAAGACCAAGATGGGATTCGTGTCAATGTTTTCTGTCAAGTCTTAGAGTTCATCCCAGTTGGAGAACCTGAATAGAAAAATCTCCAAGCATAAAATGAGTTTTGCTGGGAAATCTGAGAGCACCCTGGAAAAGGTCCAATATATGTTGATTCTCTTGGGGAGGGAGGAGTGACTGATGAGTCTGCTCTGGACCCCAAGCAGGTTCCGATGGTAGTGTTTAAATGGGAGATGGAGGAAGGGAGTGGGGGGAGGAAGAGTGGGAGAAAGAAATTGAAAAGCATAGTTTTGAGGCACAACTCAGAATATTTGGTAAGCTTGGAAGCAGCTTTATTCCGCTCCCACATACGTCTTTTTTCAAGCCATATTTGATGTGGCTCTTGTCATCTTGGGAGACCAGGAAGTGGTGCAGTCAGTAATGGGACATAAAGCCTAAGGGGTGGGTCACAGACTGTCCCACTAGGGGGTACCGAGTGGGGTGACCCACCAGCCTGTCCAGCAAAGCCTCCATGGCTCTCGTGTTCCTAGGTATAGGAAGCCCACCTGCCGTCTGACCCTGAACCCCAAGGTGTCCGCTGCAAGAGCAGCCCCTGTGGGCTGTGGATTTTCATTATTTTACCTTTTAGGGCCACCTGGGCTCATGGCCAGTCCTGGGTGAGCATCTGTGGGAGGACGGTCTGGCCTTGTCGTCTGGGCCAGGCTGACCTGCCCCCACCCGTTTCCAAGTTTTTATTGAATTCTGCACCTTAGTCTAAGGGGCTGCAGCCCAGCCTGGTGGCCGCCCGCTCACTGATGCATGTGCAGGGGAGACAGTCAGGTTCTTGCCACAGTCCCAGACGTCTGCCTCCTTTGGGCCAGCGACTCCAGTCATTCGGCAAGTGTGGACCTGAACTATTGGGGCTACGAAGGAGTTCTCCCTAGAGCTGCACCCATAAGCACGAAGAGTGTTTGAGCAGCATTGGCTCTGATGTCCGAAAAACCGGGGCATTTCTACACACTAGTTTGCCCGCTCTTCCAAATGAGGTTGGTGTGAATACCTTCATAGTGGAACACGTCCAAGACCTATGCCGACAGGCAGGCAGAGTTCAGGATGGCACGCAAGTGTGATCCATTCCGTAAAATAAACACGCATCTCACACACATGCACACATGTACTCACAATCCCTACACACTTGCATGCACGCTGAAGAAGATTCTGGAGAGTGATTTACTAGCCTAGACTTCCTCTAGGCAGCTTGGTGATGGGAGGTAGGGATGGACTGTGGAAGAGGGGCTGCCCTTTGCTTTACAGGTAGTATCTACTAGCTTTAAGTTCTATATGCATTGGTTTTCCTTGAACAAATTCTTTGATTTTTTTTTTTTTTTTTTTTTTTTGCTTTGGGTATAGGTTTTGCTTTTGGCTTAGGGGGTTTCTTTTTTAAAAATATTTTATTTTTTTCATTTTTTATTTTTATTATTATGTTACGTTCGTCACCATTTGGTACATCATTAGTTTATGATGGAGTGTTCCATGATCCATTGTTTGCTTAAAACACCCAGGGCCCAAGACTGCCTGAAAAATGAAAGTCTTTTGTGGTCAAGAAGGTTCAAGACGTGGTCTGAAATTTAGTTTGTGTGCAAGGGAAATGGTACTTCCAAAACACTAACAGTGCTCTTGGTCAATGAAACTTGAGCATTCTACACAGCCCGCGGGGCATCTGAAGGGTCCTGCCATTTTTCCTAAAGATCTGAAGGATTCTTCTTCTACATTTTGCTGCTTCTCCAACTCAAACCTAGTCACATCACTTTGTCTTTTCCATTTCTGAAAATTGAGGGTAGTGTCAGTTATAGAATAAGGATGTACAGGGGTGGCTCAGTCGGTTGACCATTTGCCTTCAGCTCAGCGTCCTGGGATCGAGTCCCGCATGGGGCTTCCCGGTCCGTGGGGAGTATCGTCTCCCTCTCCCTCTGCTCCTGCCCCCTGCTCATGCTCCCATGCTCTCCCTCTTTCCCAAATAAATAAATAAAATCTTTAAAAAAGAAGAAGAAGGAGGAGGAGGACATGCATTTAGTCAAACAGGAGTTGACATTCTTGATCCGTGGAGGCATATGTTTCTCAATCTCCGTCTTTCCCCCAGAAAATTCTTCACTGTCATGTTCTGCCCCCAGGAAAGAAAACAACAAACTTTCTAAGGTGAACCAGGAAGTTGCCAATTTCCTGGGTTCAAAAATGCTCGAGCATCAACAGTTCCATCAGCATCTGTGAAATACTCACTTAAAAAAGAAATACTTAATATCTGACTTTTTGTTCTTTTCAAATCACCTGATCCTTTCTTTCTGGTGGTTTTTCCTTTAGGACATATCTTATTCATTCTTTGGGTAAAGTTTGTGTGTGTGTATGGTTGTTTTGTTTTGTTTTTTTTGTCTCTTTCTTCTTTGTCAGTCTTTCCAAAATATTTTTATGCCTGCGCATTATTTTTTGTTTTTGTTTCTAAGGGAAGAGAGGGATCATGGGGGATAGTGAGGCCAGTATCTATCTCCATCTCTGTCCCCAACTATAGGACCTGAGACATGTTTTCTGCCTCCTGGATGGACTGCTGTCATGTCACTGCAAAATGAGGGATGTGAGCCAGTTGATTTTTTTTCTTTCAAATTTTCTTTATTTTATTTTTTTTAATTTAAGCTTTATTTAAACATATAATGTAACCCCACCACCCTCTCCCAACCCCTCTCCCCCCCACCCCCCTCAGTTATTTTTAAGGATCCTCTGACTCCTGTGACCTGAAACCTGCACAGGAAGTGTTCTCAATGGTATTTGTGATGTTTGTTGGGACACAAAAGCAAGAAATATGCTCTGTAGGCATGCATAGTCTGCTTAGAGAAACGAAGCTCATCTCTACTGAAATAGAAGTGGAAAGGTTCATCCTAGGAAATCCCTTGATTGAATGCTTACATTTACCAGACACTGCCCTGGGTGTTGTCTCTTTTCAACTTTACAAGCACCCAGTGAGGAAGTTATAGGTACCATTTTCAATTTGCAGGGAGCTGAGATTGAGGAAATTTCAGGAACAGACCAGAAGTCCCACAGGGAGCCAGCCATGATGCTGGGATGCAAGCTTTTCCACTATTCTAGAGTTGGGAGTCTGTATTTGGACTTTTTCTTTACCCTCAGGAATTATGTTCCCCTGGGTAATTGCATATAAAAGCCACTCCTGGGGCGCCTGGGTGGCTCAGTGGGTTAAAGCCTCTGCCTTCGGCTCAGGTCATGATCCCAGGGTCCTGGGATCGAGCCCCGCATCGGGCTGGGCTCTCTGCTCAGCAGAGAGCTTGCTTCCCTCTCTCTCTCTCTCTGCCTGCCTCTCTGCCTACTTGTGATCTCTGTCTGTCAAATAAAAAATTAAAAAAGAAAAAAAAGCCACTCCTGCACTTGGGAGATGGGGACTCACAGAACTTTGTTGGATGAATTATAATCTACTTGAGAAATTAATTTGCTTGCTTTTGATAAGCTCATTATACAATTTTCTCATCTAATTTGCCCCAAACACTTCTCACAGGTAATGCTTTATTTGAAGCAAAAGCAAGTAGTAAGAGTAAATATACATTGCTGAGAAATTTCTTTCATTTTTGTAAGTGAGATTACATTGCACTTCCTAAGTTATTCCAAGAGAAGCACTTGATCTCTAGCTGTCTACGGCCCCACGTGTTGCCTGTCTTTGTACGGGAACTTGGGGGAAATGAGAGCACTTGGTGCTACACAGACTTCATGCTTTCGTGGTTGGCTGCCATTTAGAAATGGACTCAGGCTTCTTCAGCATCTATGCTTTCACACACATGATTATTTTATCTTCACAGGAGCCCTGAGAGTTAGACCAAAATCACAGTTTTTAGCCTTATTTGTCTGTTGAGGAAACCGTCGTAAAGAGGTGACATCCTCCATGTTTCTGTCTGAACCGTATCCCAGATCTACTGTGTGTTGGTGTTTGGGATGTGTTGACTTGATCTAATAACCTTACTTTTGTATCTCTTTTTTCTTTTTAAAGGAGTTTTTTTTTAAGATTTTATTTATTTATTTTGACAGAGAGAGATCACAAATAAGCAAAGAGGCAGGCAGAGAGAGAGGGGGAAGCAGGCTCCCCGCTGAGCAGAGAGCCCGATGCAGGGCTCGATCCCAGGACCCTGAGACCATGACCTGAGCCGAAGGCAGAGACTTTAACCCACTGAGCCACCCAGGCGCCCCTACTTTTGTATCTCTTATGATCTTTCCATGTTTTGCCTTTTCAGTGGTTCGTGGAGTGAATTTGTTTAAAATCAACACATGAACAATCTTTACTTGACCAGAGGTTTGCCCAAAGTGGTACTTATTCACCGTAGAAATCTCCAACAGTGAGGGAATCCAGGGCCATGGAGCACAAGGGCTCCGGGGAGTAAGTCATGCTTCAGCAACACCCAGACTTTCAGGGCTTTTAGGCAAATCAGGCTGCCTCTTGAAATCTCTCACCGAGTGAAGACGAGCTAAGGCTGTGTGACAGCAGAGCCCTTGAAGGTGGTGGAGGGAAGGTGACTGTTATCTCACTCTCCTCTCCTCTAGGTCTACGCTGGGGATGACTGTTTACTCTCCCTTCTGCCTGTGTGTTTCTCCCACATAGGGAGCTCCTGTTGATCTCTCTGACCCACGCATCTTGGAATCATCCTCCCTACTGCTTTCTTCTTCCTCTTTCTCTCCGTGCAGGAAGCAGTGGGAGGACTGAGGCATGGGCTGTTGGGTGCTGGAGAGCTGGCATTTCACTCAGGGCAGGAGCCCGTCCAGACCCACAGAACCCTTAGCAGGCACTTCTAAGATAAACCATCCTCAATAATGTGTGATTAGCCTTATTCCCTAACCCACAGAGCAGTTAAATTACGAGAAGAGTAATCAAGAGTTACTTGGACATGCTTTAGCTAAGTAGAGCAGAGACCATGATCCTCCATTGGATAAGTTCTAATTCTTTAACCAGGGGGGAACATGGAGTACTCCAAAGGGAAGTGTCACAGGGAAGATAAAACATGGCCATAAAGTTTTGCTGCTCAGCCTCCCACGCCCACCCCATAATAACGACATCTGGTTGGTCACCAAGACACACATGCACACCACCTTGCTCTATACACCTCTAATCTTGAGTCAGTTGGCTCATCTGGGGATCTCCACTGTCTGTTTTGGGGGAGGGGGAGTCCTCAGGAGGTCTTTGAGAAAGCAGGTGGCCTGGGTCTCCAGTCTCCCACCCTCCTCCCCCACAATAGCCCCCAGTTGACACTGAAGTCTAGTTTTATGTACTGAAGTTCTGCGTAAGGTTAGTCTCCCCCTCCCCCACAAAAAAAGATTCCTCTGACCACCTCCCTGAAGTCCTCTAAGTCTGAAAACCATTGCTCTAGGCAGAGATATGGAAAACCGAGTTATCAGATGGTCCATTTGCCTCCTACATTCTCCCGTTCAGCTGTTCCACATTTGTGAAACTGAGTACACCGAGACTTTTAGCCACTGTACTTCTCACTGTTTAGAGCCCTGGAAATATCATTGACCTAACACATATCAACGAGGCTTTCCATCAGTTCCTCTCTGGCTTCTGTTTTTTCCTTGTGAAATCCTTATAATCCCACCCTGCCTTTAATGATGCGTCTCATGTTGGCTGTTCAGATAGACCCAACAATGCTCTTTCTGAAAACCTGCCACTTGTGGCAACTGCAGCTAAGCTGAAATATTCTGCTGCAGTGTCTTGCTCCTGGAGAATGCAGGGCTGTCCCCCGGAGCATTGCCTCAGTGCCTGCCCATGAGGTCACGTCCTCTCCCGGGGACACTTGAACTCGTCTTGTCCATCTCCGGCAGTGTGGGTGCTGCTCTTCCAGATGGTTGTTCAAACATGCGAGCACACTTCCATCTTCCTGGCCAGGTTTTCTAGCTTTCAGCACTGTCCTCACCAAAGTCTGGGCTCGTCTGTGCGGGGATGTCCTCTGCCTGGAAGCCGGGTCACCAGCCCAGCCAGCAGGCTTGTGATCCCCCGCCTTCCACTTCTCTGTTGGCATCATTTAGGGCCGGCATCTCCCCTGGTCTTCTGGAGTGGCTCTGATAGGTTATTTTGCATCAGCTTTGGGCCTTACCATCTGTTCCTTGCATGTGGTTTGTGTCTCCTAACCTAATTTTAAGTAATGTCTAGGTTGGGAGATACAGGTGTTTCAGTTTCAAAGGAAAAAAAGTGCGTTTTCTGCCAGTTGTGGCTTCCCAGTGCTGGATTTCTGGGAGTGGGGTGGGAGTGGGGTGGGAGTGGGGAGGGGTGGGTTCCCCATTGCTGGAGGCTCTGATGCAGTCACAATTGATACAGCCATCCTGGGAAACACTTTCATTTAGTAAATCTCACTTCGTACAGGATAAGCCACTTCGTAGTTGTGTAGATTCTATTTTCGTGTTTCAAAGATAAGAATTCCACAGAAGGAATTGTGGTCCCGGGAGGCCTCAGATTCCATATTCCTGATCTTTGCAAGCTTGCTTTCCCTGCCTGGTTGGATCAAAGTAGGCCACTACTATATATATAGTATATATACTATAGTATAGTATAGTATATATACTATATATATAGTAGTGTATTCTATATAGTATATATATACTATATATATGTATTCAATATAGTATATTCTATACTATATATAGTACAGAATATATACTACTATATATAGTAGTATATATAGTACTACTATATATAGTATATATACTATAGTATAGTATAGTATATATACTATTATATATAGTAGTGCTATATATACTACTATATATAGTAGTATATATTCTACTATTCTATAGCAGAATATATACTGCTATATATTCTGAATATAGCAGAATATTCTCTGGGTCTTTAAAAGGCAGTGAACAGACCCAGAATGTAGAGCTCTGAGCCGGATAACCGGATAACTGGTCAGGTGACCTTGAATGATAATTAGTCTGAAGGTGGAACAAAGCCATTTTACAGGGGGGTGTATTGGAGCCATCTTGTAGGAAAAAATGTGGGATAATGGGTGGTAAGCCTTACAAGTGTAGATGCTTGGGGCACCTGGGGGGCTCTGTCGGTGAAGCCTCTGCCTTCAGCTCAGGTCACGGTCTCAGGGTCCTGGGATCGAGTCCCACATAAGGCTCCTTGCTCATCAGGGAGCCTCCTTGTCCCTCTCCCTGCTTCTCCCCCCATCTTGTGTTCTCTCTCTGACAAATAAATCAATAAATAAAATCTTTTAAAAAACTTAGGTGCCTTTTGACCCTCTCTTGAGACTTCTGGAACACCTAAGAACATGGACAGAGGCTCGCCACTAGGATGTTTGCCACAGTGTTCCTTAACAGGGAAAGAGATTGGAAATAGCATAAATTCAAAAATTAAAAAAGGATTTAAATAAATCCTGGGGTAGCCACACAATTGGGCATTACACAGACGTCATCAATAAAACTGTGGGAGTTTGGTCACTTGGCATGGAAAAGTGACCGTGACGATATCTGACGACCACTGTTCATTTTGGTTAGATAGATCACCGTTATTACACGTAACCTATAATCAAATGCACATGTGTTCAGGGTCCCGGCTGCCCGTGCTGTAGGCGACCACAGCCTCAGAAATTCAAGCCACTACTTGTTTCCTCAGGGAAGGAAAGCCCTCCAGTGAGTGACACTCCCGATGATGGGGACGAGCCCATGCCGGTCCCTGAAGACCTTTCCACCACGTCTGGCGGGCAGCAGAGCTCCAAGAGTGAGAGAGGAGTGGGTGAGTCGGCCGTCCGGGCGTCCCATTGTCGGGCTGTCGCACACTCTGTGCCAATTAACACCTTGGTCCCTTCATATCCTTCCAAAGGCAGTGGTTGGGGGGTGAGATCATTGGACCTGCTGTTTCTCCTCAACCACCATGTTAAGAAGATTCGGGATAAAGATCAGCAGGATGGGGCCATGGTGTGTGCAGGGGGTTATAGAAGAGTCACCGAGGAGTGACATCCCCATGTGGGGACCGCGTGGCAGAGGGGAAGAACTCCGCACTGTGGGGGCACATCCCTAGAACATCTCCCATCCCCTCGGTGCTATGGGAACGTTTGATGTTATGGATTGTAGGTAGCAAAAATTATACATTTTATGTGCTATGGCAGGACAAGTTAGTTTCAGAGCTTCGGTTTAGAACAAGCCAGATCTGTCCATTTTATGTGATCCCACTCAGCTGTGTTTCTCAAATGCCAAATGTAACTCCAGATATGAAATTTGAGGGATAGAAATGGTTAAATGTCAAAATGCCTTTTTTGCACACACCTTGTCCATAAAGAGGTAGGTACATAAGTTCCTGCTGCCTCTCCCCGGGGTTAATGTACACAGCACAGGTCATGTCTGCAAAACCTGGTCTGCTGTCTTTATCACGGAGTCCCCAAGAAGTTCAGCGAAATACCCAAGGTCACAGAGTCAACGTGAGGCTTGATTTCTAACTCAAAGGCTAGTTTTCACACGTTTAAACCATGTTCTCATGAGATAATGAGTCAGCAATTCCTTAGAATACCTATTTTCTCTTTCTTTTTTTAAAGTAAAAAAAAAAGGTGACATTGAGAGCCACCTATGTGCACAAAAGAGTATCATGAAGGGTGAGCAGGGGTCATGAGGTGGGATGGATCCCGTGTGGGGCAGGTGTGAGCCCCCACAGCCAAGGAGGGTGACGTGTGTGAAGTTCTTAGGGTTATGAAGACCATCACAGCTATCTCTCTATAGGACATCCTGATGTAGTAACTAAGAAATGCATTTTCTGTGTTTTCATGTTGTAGAAACCAGTGAAATTTTGGGTATAACGGTTATTTAAGTATATATATGTATGTATGTATGTATATGTATATACAGGTATGTATATATGCATTGCACACATACATTATACACACACACACAATGAATTGTACCAATGGACAAGGATAGTGGCTAAAACGATGTGTTGTAGATGAGCCAATAAAACAAGTACCTTTATGCCTGTTTTCCCCTATTAGAGCATGGCTATTGGATTTGGGAGAATGGGTAGGAAGAGAAGCATTTCTGGATTTTCCACTCTGCTCTCCGCCCGTCATTTCAGGGGTTCCCAGAGTTGGGACACACAAGAGCATGCTCCTTTGTCATCGATGCATTTATTTTTAAGACTCTCTTGTGTTTGTTGCAAGTGTTTCTGGTATATCATATACCGTGCTACTGTTACACTGCCTCTCAAGACACATTTACGTAAGCAGAAAGTCAGATTTCAGTAAAACTATTAAGGCAGTGAGGGTGCACATATATGATAAAAGCTTGTAAAGGTGGTGCATGAGTGGCTAATGTTGGGTGGCCCTGCTTTGTCTCCTATGTCTGACCTTGAAACCACCAGTGAAGTGGGTACTGTTCTCTGCACTTTGGGCGGCAGCAAGCACAGGCTCAGGACCCACCTGGGACATGGACAGGGGGGCTCAGAAGAAATTAGGTGAATATGTGCCCACTTAAGCTCTCGGATCACTTGAGAGCCCAGCCATCAGCGTTAGGACTCTGGGTTCATTGTGGGGGAAACCAGGGAGCACTCCCCATCATTCCCCGAGCTGCCCTGCAGCCTGTGAACCCTGGTTGTGATGGGTGTCCTTTAGAGAACTGAAAGTCGCCTGATTCCTGGAGAGCAGAGGACAGCACGCAGGGCGCTTGGTGGAGGTCAGTACACGCTCCCTGCAGATGCCTTCAGGGTATTCTAGGTACACCGTCCCTTATCAGCTGCCAGGGCCTGGAAGGTTCAGCTGGGACGAGGTCACCAGGCCCCTGGCGGGCACTGCTCACTGCTTCCCGGGCTGCGTCTCTTGGCTGAGGCTTGAGCTCTAGGTACCAGCGAGCCCAGGGCAGGTGTGGCATGGAGCCGGGGGCAGGGGGGTGTGCTTGACTCCCTGCAGCTTCCTGCCAGTTCTCCCTCACCACTGCCTGTGATAGGATAGGGTTTGCATTCCAATTCTCCTTGTAGGATGAAGTTTGTGACAAATGAATTCCAGAATTATAAAATTTAAAGCACCTGACAAACCTCTTTGCTGGGTTTGTAAAGAGCCGTGGCCACGCCGTAGGGCAGGCAAGGAAAGCCATTTGAAGTGGGTGGCAAGACACTGTTTTGGGGAGCCAACGCTCTCTTGGAGGGGCCAGGGGCCAAAGGGGCGATGGATCTCTGCCAGGAGGTCCAGAAATGCAAAAGCACGAAGACAGTCAAGCAGGCAAGAGGAGACGGGTTTGAAGGAACAGGCAGTGAGATGGAAAATCCCAGAAGCCCGTGTCCAAGGAGCCATCAAGACGTCACTTGTGCTTCTTGGAGATGAAGTTTTAGAAACCATCCTTGGCGATTTTTGAGGGCAACCAGCTAGCATTAGTGTGCGGTGGTTGGTGTTGATTGAAGTGACCCATCATAGGGATCATTAAACAAATTAGGTATGCAGAGCAATGGGAGACAGTGGGGAAAGGCAGGGGAGTCGTCCCCCAGGAGGACAGGGAGGCACATTTGAAGCTATGTGTCCTCGGCTCCTCAGGAAGAAGGCAGAAGAGCAGAGGAGTGTCAGAGGACAGACAACAGGAAACCATAAGCCGCCCCTCCCTGCACAGAAGTAGTCAAGCACATAGACAAGTGCTTTTGTTGAGCACAGGTCCTAGAAAAGGGATGGAGAGGGCGGGTGGCGCAGGGCAGAAGGCAACGCAGGGAAGATGCAGCTTAGACTAAGAAGGGCCATGTCCCAGCCCCTCTACCAGCCGGTTCGCCTCTGGCCAGACTTTTACCACCGAGCCCGTTTCCTCATTTTCGCAACAGCAGCGAAACTCATCTCGCGGAAGGGTTTCCAGGGTCACGTGAAAACAGAGAAACACACTTTGCTGAAGACAGAGCAGCAAAGACAGGTAGTAAAAAGGACAGTAAAAGGCAGAAAAATAAAGCAATTTGTGCAAAATAGGGCTTTCAAAGATGCCGGAGATACGGGGTGAGGGCAGCTGTTGGGGCTTCGCTGGAGGGAAGGGAGAAAGAAAAAAGGTAATCTGTGGAGCACATTTCTTAATGTGGAAGAGCAACTTATTATTAATAATAACAATAATAATAATAAAGAAATTGATCCCAGGGATAGGCAAACCACAAGAGAGGGATCAGAATAGAGAG
>RCUC01024542.1:0-15527 GCA_003697995.1 Taxidea taxus jeffersonii
GGGTCTCAGCCTCACACTGACCTACTGAATAAGATTCTGCATTTCAACAAGATCCCCAGGGGACCAGGGTGGGCATTACTGTCTGAGAAGCATTTTGTAGAGCAAGCTTGGGGAAGCAATGAGGACTTTGACGAGGAACTGAGGCTTCGAGAGGTGATGTGTCTTACCTGCAGTCGCCCAATGGATCAGGAATAGGTTTGTGCTCAGAATCCTGTTCTTGAGTCCTGGTGCTATTCTCTCTCTCTGATGCTCCATAACGTCTCCCACAGCTAGAAAAGGGAGGGGGCTTGATTAGATTAGTGTTAGAGGAGTAAATTAACACACAACTAGGGTGATCATGTAATTTATCACCCAAACATGGTCACTTTCAGACCACAAGTGGAACTATTTCAGGAGAAGAGATGCCAAGTGACACAGGTGGTCATTCTACAGATGTAAAGATTTTTCTAGTTTGCAGTTCCGATCTGCTAAATAACCTAAACATCATAAATATCCATAAACTGGATGATCTTAAAGTTCTAACTTTTAAATAAAACCCAGTTCTCAAGTAAACACACACACACACAATCTCACTATAATAGATAAATCATAGGTAAATCGTGATCTAACCTAATCAAGAAAAAAGGGAGCCCAAATCAACAAAATAGAGTGGAGAAGCATTTAAAAGGATTCTGTAATTACTTCACTAAAACCCATTCCAATAACTTTGAAAACCCGGATGAAATGAGTGCTTTCCAGGCTGTCTGTCATGCACCAATGCAGTGGCCTTGCTGGGCCTGGGAGCTATAGCTCATGGTTTTTTGTCAAGTCATTTCCCTGTGAGTCAACCAGACTTCAGAATTTGGTTTCTGAAACCATTTTCCAGCACTTTAAGTCAGAGCGAAGATATCTGGATAGCGTGGGAGGAACTTGGTTCTTCCACGAGGATGGGAACCAGATCATCTGCAGAGATGGTCTCTGATTGTGGCTCTTATGGCAAATGCCTGCCTGTCCTCTGTGACAGCAGCTGCATGGGCCACTCTCCAGCTTCCTGGCTCTAGAAATGAAACACAGGCATGTCCTTGACCCTGAAAATCCTGAGTCTTGGTCCTGGGAGGTCTCATCCTGTCAGAGATTGGTTATCTCTAGCCCCTCCCTTTACAGATGAAGAAACTGACAAGGGGAAGGAAGTAACTGCCAAGTTGAGCCTAATTTCAAGTTTTGTGTTTACTATTACACTCTCTTTAATGTTGTTAATATTAGTAATAGTAACAAGTGATGTCTATTCATTTGTTTACTCCTTCATCTCCCTTTAATACCTGCATGAGGCAGGCAGTCATTACACTGTCCCTATTTTACAGAAACTGAAACACAGAGGGGTTAAGTGTTTTGCCCAGAGACACACAGCCAGCGTAGAGACTAGAGCCAGAGTGATCTGATTCCAGAGTCTGTATATACCCTTACCTCCATTTTCTACAACAAGAGTTCTCATACTATACTGAGATGACCTATATCTCTGACTATGTATACAAGGGAGCCACTAGGCATGGTAATTTTTAAGAAAGTGTCCCAAGAGACACGAGAGAAAAACTATGGTTTACCTGATACTCACCACCTGTCAGTCACTATTCTAAGTGCTTTTACATGCATTAGCTCATTAATCTTAAAACCCAATGCCCCCTCCCCCACAAAAGAAACACAAAGAGGAGGATGCCCTAGCCTCACTGATCAGTTGGAGAAAATGAAGCCCCCCAAATTTCCATGACTTGCTTGAGATGCTAAAGCTGGGGGAAATCCAGGGTTCATAGCCAGCCGACGGGCAGGTGATCATCACACTTCACTGCCCGTTAACTCGGCTCTTCCGTCTGACCTCAAAGCCCTTGTCAGACAGGTGTCATTTCTCACCGCTCAGTCGCTTTTCTCTGATTAGATAAGGAACTGACGCTCAGAAAGATGAAGCAACTCGCTAAGGGCCACGCAGTGACTCGGTGGCAGCCTAGCCAGGGATCCAGACTCCACGGTATACTGTCTTCGCTTCCCCAGGTTTTAGGGATGCGTTCCAAGGCTCGCTGTCTGCGACAGAGCCTCCCACTCGCGGCGCCCCGAGCACGCAGGTGTCACCACCTGAGTCTCTTGCAGGGTCCCGCCGGCACCCGACACCGCCCCCTGGCGGCAGGTGGGCGCAAGCGCAGGGCATGCTAATGAGCCCGCGGCGCGGCACGCTGATTGGCGGGCGCGGATTCCAGCGGCTTTCCCGGGGCGGGGGCCAAGGCAGAGTAAAGGGGCGCCGCCGGCAGCAGCCGCCCCCGCCCCGCGCTCCGGGCCGCCCTCCTCCCGCGGGGCGCCAGGGCGTGTGCGGGGCACGCGGGCGCCTTGGCCAGGGGCTTCCTCTCCTGCGCTCCGCTCGGCTTCTGGTGGTGCCTTCATCCAGGGTCCGGGATGACGATCCGACACCAAGGCCAACAGTACAGGCCGAGGATGGCATTTCTGCAGAAGGTGAGCGCGGTCCGGTGCCCTGGGCCCTGGGAGGTGCGCGGGGTCCCAACTCTGGCAAGTGTCCGCGGAGATGCTGGCGAGGCGCGGGGCGTGCGGCCGGAGTGGGGGGCATCCCTGTGGTCTTCAGTGACTGGAGTGTGTTGTGATAACATTATCCGTTCAGGTTTCCAAGCTGCCCGCTGGTCTTGAAGAATCCGCAGTGCTTGGGCGGAAAGTCGGAGGGTGACGAGCTTCCCTTGAGCTCAGGCCGGACTGCCCCGAGGGGGTTCTACGCCCTTTCTCCCAGCGGCTCCCACCAACTGCGGTGATCCACAGGCTGACCTGCACGTGAATGCCCGCTGTGTTGCCCTCCTTCCTTCCCCTGGATCCCTTCCCCCGCTACCCACTGCTGCTTCCCGAGACCAGCCCTCTCACCAACACTATGAGGTCCCATTATTATCCCCAATATTACAGGTAAGGGAACGGGTTGTTGAGGACCAGGACTAGCAGAAGTGGCGCCATTTGGTGAAACTGGTCTCTCAAGGACAGCAGAAACATGAAGTGTGCTGCCTGCAGTGGGTCGGAGTTTCCAATCCTGTGTGAGGCACCCTAAGTCAAGAGAGCCTTGAGGCTGAGACTGAAGGGACTTCTGCCCAAGAAGGGCGGAAGGGAAGCCCTAGGGGGTGGGGGTGGCGTGTGCCAGAGCAGAGGCCGGAGCGGGTCTGGCGCTGGAGGCAGGTTGTTTGCTGTTGCTGAATTTATTATACCAGGGGAGTGTGAGGCTGGGCAGGGAGGCCACAACGGATCATACCCATCTCCTGTGCCTTTCAGAGGTGGCCTAATTTCCCCCAGAAGAAGCCACTGAGGAATTTGGAGCAGGTGAGTGATGTGGTCAGATTCAAGCTCAAAATCAAGGTCAAAAGACCAGCCTAATGTGAAGGAGAGGAAAGAAAGGATGTCTTCTTTTCCCTGAGCTTACAGAGTTCACCCAAGTCATCCTGTGCTCACTACGACTCTAGCTGCCTAGAAAGTGACAGGCTGATCAAGGACTGGTCAGAGGTTGCTTCTTTCTCCTCGGGCTGCCATGCCCCTCTCTCAGGCCCAGTGCACCTCTCGGGCAGACAGGCCCACCAGCCCCCGCTGCTGCCCGCTTCTGATTTCTGTTGCAGGACGTGGTGATTGGCACCCCACCAGGGAGGGCTGCTGGGCTTGCTTAAGATGTGGCAGAAAGAGGGGTGCCTGGGTGGCTCAGTTGGTTAAGCTGCTGTCTCTTGATTTCAGCTCAGATCATGATCTCAGGGTCATGAGATCGAGTCCTGCATCAGGCTCTGGGCTGGATGTGGAGCCTGTGTAAGATTCTCCCTCTCCCTCTGCCCCTCCCTACATCAATCTCTCTCCAAAAAAAAAGATGTGGCAGAAAGAAAGAGGTAGAAAGTCTATAGTCTAGGAACTTTGCCAGGGGACAGTGAGCCAATGACACACAGTGGACAGAAGAGCGTGGCTAGGCAGCCTGGTGTGGCCCCCAACACCCACAGGGCTCTGTTCTGATTCCAGCCTATCTCCTGTGTCCTGGCAGCTCTGGCCAGCTAGGGGTGAGGTGGACAAAACGGTCCTCCAGGCCTCTAAAGTGTTTTTCTCTTCAACTTAGGGAGGCTTTTGGGCCTGGGCAGGGACTACAAGGACTAGGGATCTTAAGAAGGCTTGGATGGATTTAGAATTACTGGGGTGGGGGCGCATCGCATCTGGCTGGCTCAGTTGGTTGGGCTTTTGGCTTGGGTCATGATCCCGGAGTCCTGGGATCGAGCCCTGCTTTGGACTCCCTGCTCAGCAGGGGGCCTGCTTCATCCTTTCCTTCTGCCTGCCTCTCCCCTTGCTTGTGTGCTTGTGCTCTCTCTCTGTCAAATCAGTGAATTAAAAAAAAAATCTAGAATTGCTTGGAAAGCATATATATATGTATATGTCTCTACGTAGCACACACACACACACACACACACACACACACACACACGGAGGATCTCCGATGTCTTCAGACATCGTTAGATGCTCGGATGGCAGAGACATTCGAGACCTGATCCCTGCCTGCAAGTGGCTTCTGGTCTAGTAGGGGGAGACAGCCACATATGCCAATCCCGTGGCTCATCACAGGTGCCACGGCAGCACTTGGAGGTAGGGGAAGGGCCTATGTGGGCACATTCACTGTATCCTGGGCGCAGTATCATGGAAGGATTCTGGAAGGTTCTGTGGTGGTTTAGCTGGCTTTTGAAGGGTGCGAGGGTATTCTTGAGGCAGACGGGGTATCACAAGGGGGTGGGACACGGGAGCAGGAGGACACACATTTAGCTGGGGATCTGTTGTGTATCTGTTGTTGACTGCAGTCAGATGGTGTTGGCCAACCAGCTGTTCTGGAATACTTGGGAAAGGTTCTCAGTGGTTGTTGAGAATGTAACAAAAGTGAGGACTTTTTGAGGCTGGACACAGCTAGCAAGGCATGCGGGACTCGAGCCTATAGACCGTGCTTGGCAGCAGTGGAGTCAGGACGGGAGCCCTGCTGGAGAAGAGAGTAGGGTGGTTGGGACCCTGTTATGTCTTTGCACAACAAAGGATACCATGAGGTTGGTGGCCAGGAAGCCCTCTCTGGTTTATAGGAACACTTTGCCCTCTGACATCTTATGGAGAGTGACAGCCACTTAATGTGAGGGGAAACCGTGAGTGTGGGTGGACGGGCTATGGACACTCTTGCTTCCAACAGGCTTGTAGTGACGGTCTGGATTCTCAGCAGTGCTTGGTGTCCTACCTCAGCCAGCGGGACTCTGCGAAGGACAACGCTAGGCTCCTTGTGGGGTCAGAGAAGCCAAGGACGACCGCTTTCTTGCAGCTTTTGTTTGTGGCCTCAGGAGTTAGTTGTGGAGAAGTCAGGATTCTAGGGAGCCAAGAGGCTGTGGTCTGGACAGCAGTGAGTGTGGGTGGGTGTGTGCACGTGTGCGTGTGTGTGTGTGTGCATGTGCACTTTCTTTTATTGGTGGACAAGGAGATGGCCAAGATCACCTCTCTGAGACTTTGGGAATCCATCCTACGTTTTACATGTTAGGTTTATGATGACTCTTTTTTAGGGAACCACTTAAGTGAATTTACACTGGAAAAGGTCAGAGGAAAATTATTCTGGACCCCAATGGAAAGATTCTTGTCTTAGACAGCTCACGCTGCTTACCCTGACTAGCTTATAAACAACGAAATTTATTTCTCCCAGTTCAGGAGGCTGGAAGTCTGAGACGCCAGCGTGGTCGGGTCTGGTGAGAACCCTCTTCCCAGCCCCATACTTTGTGCGGTGTCCTCACATGGTGGAAAGGGCCAGAGAGCTCTCTGGGGTCTCTTTGATTCTCAAGGCGCTAATCTCATCGACGAAGACTTTACAGAAATAAAACTAATGAATCACCGAGGTAGTAATTAGTAAAAGTTGATGGTGCCCCCCCACCCCAAGACAGTTTGCAAAACAGGAGCACTCAGACCAAAGCATGGGATGAGGCTCAGGGACATATTGTTCAAAAACAACTTAGAACGGGGGCACCTGGGTGACTCAGTGGGTTAAAGCCTCTGCCTTCAGCTCAGGTCATGATCCCAGGGTTCTGGTATCGAGCCCCGCGTTGGGCTCTCTGCTCAGTGGGGAGCCTGCTTCCTCCTTTCTCTCTGCCTGCTTCTCTGCCTACTGTGATCTCTGTCTGTCGAATAAATAAATAAACTCTTTAAAAAAAAAACAACTTAGAACATGTGAAGACAGTGACAGTTTATTCTTTATAGGGATTGGTTTTAATATTAGAATTTTCCTAAATGATAAGGAAGTTGGCAGTGCTTACCTCACATCAACTGGGGGCAACAGTTCACATTTGCTTGTAATTTCCAGAGGTGTAAGCAAGAAACGACCCAGGTCAAGTTAGCCTTGCAAAATAAGCTAAATCAACCTTTGTATGACTAAACTGGCTTTTGTTGTTGTTTTTCCCTGCTTAGGGAATTTTCAAGGCTGTTCTTCATTTGTTTTCGATTTTAACAGTTTCCGCTTATGACTATTGGGGTCACACAAATGTTCAGACCATAACAACTCCTGAAAGATATACATGGGACGTATACACTCCCCTCTCCCTGGCGAAACCTCCCTTCGTACACAGTGGGACCTCCTTGCTGGCAAGAAATCTGCCTCCTTTTTCCTGGGTGTTTCAGAATAGTTCTTACTGATCTTTGGAGGTTAGTTTCAAATTTTTCATAGACGGATTTTTTTTTTTAAAACACAAAGGGAAAGAAAGGAACCTGCTGGATATTCTTATCAGAGAAGTTTAAATTTCTAAGTGGCCCCATGAGTAAAAGCTCCTCTATCTGCTGCTTAGGATCCTCCACCCCTACCCTCCTCCCTGACCCCCTACCAAGAAGATGGCCATTTCATCCAGTGAAATGTAGTATTTTCGATAAAAGTTATTTATAACCTGAGAAGTTATGAGTAAAGGAGGAAGTATTCAGCTGTGTCATTAGAAACTAACCCTGGCTTGACAGGGTGTGTGTGTGTGTGTGTGTGTGTGCTGGGGAAGAAGGCACCTCTGGCTGCTGCCACAAGGAGGGACCCCCACAGCTGGTGGCTCCCCCAACCCCCCCGATGTCCAGAAGATGCAGCCTCCTCCCAGCCCCTCTGCTCCCTTGCTGCTGCGGGCGCCTGGCTGGCCCAGTGGCCAAGATGCTGCCACGGTTCCGGAGCCATCTGTGAGCCCAGAAAGTGTCCCTGCAGATGAAGTGTGCAGTCAGCTTTGCACAAGGAGCCCTGGGTGCCACCTGGGCCCCCAAGGGCTGGCTGCATGGCGGGCACTGCGTCTGGAGTGGTTTCAACGGACAATGCACCCAATTCCAGCCCCTTTCTAAGGATGGTGGTTCAGCAGCAAATACTGGTTTAGCAATAGAAGGAAAGAGGAATCCCAGCCCCTGCCCCCCACGTTGACTTCTGAGTAGGGGCTGGCAGGTAGAATTTCTCCAGTTCAGGGCTCCCCTGCCCAACTCTTCTTTCCAACACAGCTGGGTCGGTGTATACCTCCTTCCTCTCTACCTGGTTGCATCATGGGCTTCCTTCCAAGTCCACTTCCTCCAGGAAGCATTCCCTGACCATCCTGATCATCTTGGCTCCCTTTGAGGTCCACGTGGGGCACACTTTCTTCTGTGCTTTGTGTTGACCTCTGGCTGTCCTGCTACCCCAGCTCCCAGAAGACAAAGACTATGTTGTATCTTTTTAGCAATCGTGGAATTGGATCCATAAGAAGAATTCAATTACATTTCTCTCTCTGGATTAGGTTGTCCAGCTATGTTTTTCTTCTGTAGCTTTACTGACTGGTCCCTGAAGGGCAGACTGTGACAATAACTTCTGTCACTGGCACCCCCACCCCAGCTGTCACTGTTTCTGTGTTGCCTTAGAGAGTATCTGTTTCATAGTCAATGTTTTCATTTGCTCTTCACAGCTACCCTTTTAAATAGATGGGACAGGAATTGCATTTTTTCCCCCTCAGTGGATAAAAATGCAGAGATTCAGAGAGGTTAAATAATGGGCGCAGAGTCACACAGCTGACCCTGAACGCCTCTCTGATGCAGGGAAGACCAGTGGTCCCACCTGGACCACAGGTACATTCACGCACCGAGAGGGCTTTGTGAACTCAGGGCTCGTACAATGTTGCACAGAGTTAGGATGAATAGCAGGAAAGTCGCTGTGGCAGGGGGCACCTGGGTGGCTCAGTTGGGGAAGTGTCTGCCTTCGGCTCAGGTCATGATCTTGGGGTCCTGGGGTTGAGCCCCGTGTTGGACTTCCTGCTCGGGGGCGGCGGAGGGGGCGGGGAGTCTACTCCTCCCTCTGCTGTTGCTCAGGCTCTCTTGCTCTCTCAAATGAATAAACACGTTTAAAAAAAAAAGCTACTGCAGGATTGAAAGAGTTCAATCAAGAGGGAGCCATGGTTGGCAGGGGTCCTCCAGGTAGAGATGTGACAGGCCAGACCCGGTGGCTATGGGGATGGCGAGGAAAGACCTATGGTCTCACTGTGGTTATCTGCACCAACCCGGGTACTTCCTGCGTCCCTCCCTCTGCTCTGGCTGTAAGTGCATCCTGGGATGCCCTCCCTCCTCCCTCCCTGGAGCTGGAGACTGAGGCTGGAGGTCCAGGCACCTCCTGGACGCTTCTGGGTGTCTGTTCTGCCAGACCAGCACCCACCAAAGTCTTGCTTTTCCCAAACAGGCTGCTGTGTTTGGGTTTCCTAGTTTGGACCCAGATGCCTCCATTTGCTGATACCCTCATCTCAGATTTCCCAGCCTCCACACCCAGGAGAAAATGAGTTTCTGTTGTTTAAGCCACCCTGTCCATTCCCGTCGATGGTAATTTGCTATAGGGCAGGGACCGCTACATGTATGAAATGACATTCACGGACTTCTGGGTCCTGCATCCCTCTGCTTCTCCCCCCATGCACTCCATGCCTTTTTATGCTCTCAGGCCTTTGCCCACATTTGCTTCCCCGGTCTGGAATGCCCCCCTTTCCCTGTGGCGAGGCAAGGCATTCTCACCCTGTGCTCTCCTGTTAGAACCAGGGGGCCGCAAGCAGACGGGATGTGTGTGGCTCCCGGGCTGAAAGCAGTGAAAGGTAGGTGTGTACGCCCCACAGTGTTGTCTCTTTCCCTGCATCAAGATCGGGAAAGCAGGTGCTGGAAGGCAGGACCAGTGGTGTCGGGGGCCTGGATCTCAGAGTCAGGACCCTGACAGAATGCCCTGGACCATGGCCCACTGAAATTCTCATTTGCATAAGAGAAATTGATCTTTGTTGTGTTAAGTTTTCGATTCCATAGTGCGGTCCAGTCGGTCCTAATACAGCTTTATTTCCTGCCCAAATCTCCACCTTCTAAGCCCCATTTAAATGCTACCTCTTTTTTTTTTTTAGATTTTATTATTTGAGAGAGAGAGAGAGCAAGCCCAAGTGATGGGAGAGGTGGGAGGAGGGGTAGCAGAGGGAGAGGCAAACTCCACGTGAGCTAAGCAGGGAGCCTGACCTGAGACTTGATCCCCAAACCCCAGGATTATGACCTGAGCCAAAGACAGACACTTAACCGGGTGGGCCACCCAGGAGCTCTGCTTACCTCTTTCTTCAGAAGCTTTCCAGAATCAACCCACGTCCATTCAGAACTAATCACTTCCCTTTGCATTTTGATGGTACGCATACCTTATGTCTGTCTGACAGTGCTTAGTATCCTGGCTGGTTTAAGTTAGAGCTGCCTGTAGAGTTAGGGACATGGAATGATTAAGAGGATGAATATTGGAACTGGAAGGACTGCGTTCACATCTCACATTTCAGCCCTGCTGTTTATCCGCAGTGGGACCTTTGGTTGACGACCTTGGTTCCTCTCTGTTCGTCTGGTACCTGCCCGCATACTTACTACAGCGATAAGTCACTCAGTAGTACCTGCTTGTCAGCCTCCATCTGTTTCGTCTTGCAGACTGAAGAATCGGTAAAAGACGCAGATCCAGAGATGGGGAGCAATGTGTAAAGCCAGGGGGTTCCATGATTACAGATTCAAGGGCCCTTGTAACATGACAAGTGATATAGTTGATGGCACAGGTGAGGGCCAGCAGAGACTACAGCTCCCTACAAATTAATCCAAACTGGAGGGACAAAACTCAGGGGGAGGAAGGAAGGCAAGATGAATTCAGTGTCACTTTTCTGAAATCACTTTCCCCAAAGTCATCATTTTATGTGTATATCCAGAGACATGCCTACCTTGGAGATATCTTGAGGTTGGTTCCTGACCACTGTAATAAGGCAAACGTGGCAATAAAGCGAGTCAGATGAATTTTTTGGTTTCCTGGTGTTTGTAAAGTTATGTTTACCCTATACTGTGGTCTAGTAAATGTGCAAGAGCATTATGCTTGGACATTTTAGCATATTAAGCATATAAGCATATTAAGATACACAATGTGCGTATCTTAATGAAAAATACTTTATTTTAAAAAGACTTTATGGCTAAAACATGCTAACTCTCATCTGAGTTTTCAGTGAGTGGTAATCATGGATCACAGATCACTGTAACAAATATAATAATGTAAAAGTTTGAGGGGGGGTACTGGGTGGCTCAGTCGATTTAGCGGCTGCCTTCAGCTTGGGTCGTGATCCCAGGCTCTGGGTCGAACCCCGCATTGGGCTCCCTGCTCAGTGCAGGAGTCCGCTTCTCCCTCTCCTCCCTCTGTGCTCTCTCTTTCAAATAAATAAAATCTTAAAAAAAAAAAAAAGAAAGAAAAAGTCTTAAATTTTGTGGGAAATTACAGAATGTGACCCAGAGACATGAAGTGACCGAATGCTGCTAGGAAAACAGAGCCAAAAGATTTGCTTGACTCAGGGTTGCCACCAACCTTCAATTTGTGAAAGACACAGGATCTGTGATGTGAATAAAATGCAGCACAACAAAACAAGGCATCTCTGAAGTTTAATGAATTTTTTTCTACTGTCATGAAATACCTTGATTGATTTTTAGAATATTGAACCATCCTTGCAACCCTAGTTGGATGCTTGATTTTTTAAAAAGAATTTATCTGTCTACCTATTTATTTTTAAAGACATAACTTATTTGAGAGAGAGAGAGAGAGAGCACTTGCATGCATGCACGAGGTGGGGGGAGGGGCAGAGGGAGAAGCAGGCTCCCCACTGAGCAGGGAGCCTGACGTGGAGCTCCATCCCAGGACCCTGAGATCACGACCCGAGTTGAAGTCAGATGCTCAACCGCCTGAGCCACCCAGGCACCCCTGGATGCTTGATTTTATTTACTAATATTTTATTGAAGACTTTGCCTCTGTATTCAAGAATGGGGCTTTTTGTTTTTTGTTTTCTTTCCTGATGCCAATCAGGTTTTCAACACCAGCTGGTTCACTAAGAGTTCAGTTCAGTTCTGACACTACCTGGGGCTGACATCAGACTCCGCAGGTTTACGATCTCAGTCCTACAAGACTGTCCCCACGTTAGATGCCAGTCCAAGTCCCAGTCCCAGTCCAATCCCAAGTACTTCCGATGACTGGCTATCCATCCACAGCATCCCCAAGCACATGCTTGGGTAACTCACTAGACAAACTCCTAGAACTCATAAATCGTTTTACTTACTATTAGCAGTTGATTATAATGGATACAGTTTAGGAACAAGCAAATGGCAGAGATGCACGGGGCAAAGTTTGGAACTTCCAAGCTCTCCCAGGGTGAGCCACCTCCCCAGAACCTAGATGTGTTCACCAACCCTGAAACTCCCTGAGCCCATCATTTTGAAGTTTTTATGGAGGTTTCATTATATATGCATGATAGATTAAATCACTAGACATTAGTGATGGACTCCAGACCCTCTCCTCACCCTAGAAGTCAGGGGATGGGGCTGAAACTTCCAACCTTCTAGTCAAGCCTTGGTCTTTCTGGGGACCAGCCCTGAGGGCCTCCAGCCACCAACCATCTCTTCAGCATTCAAAAGACACTCAACACTGCTGAGATGCCAAGGGTTTAGGAGCTGTGTGCCAGATTTGCCACAAAGCCAAATCTTCACTCATTTCCAAGGACAGTAAGCTGTAGGGCAAGCTCTGAGGGAGTTGGATTGGAGAGACCAATATTTTCAGTCCAGCCTGGCAGAGACCATCTTAGGATCCCATCTACCGCTGTTGGGACTATGCATCTGGCTTGGTGGTCCCAGCCCTCTGTGACCCCCTTCCCCAACTCTCCACATGCTCAAACCTCCTGCATCTTACCTGTTATCCTGAATCTCCCCAAGAGCTTCTAGAACAATGGCAGCTCCTTCTGCACTTGGTAGGTGCTGTTCCCACTGGAGTCTGGCATCCTCTTGCAGAATAACAGGAACTACTGTGGTGTGAGCAGCTCTGGTACCTGCTCTTCCGTGTAAATGTCTGGACTCAGTTCACGACACAGCTCTTGGAGCTGCTCAAAATCTCATGGGTTGTTGACATCACTTGGTATGAAAATTTCCTAAAGTGCTGACATAAGATCTCTTGCCTGGCCTGGTGCTATTTTCCTGGCTGCATTTCTGCCCCCAGTAGTCTTCTTTTTCCACCCACCTCTTGTGCAGGTGGAGCATGGGGACCTTAAGTTCTTCAGCCCTTTAATTATTAATTTGTCACAGATAGGTGCTGTTGAGCTCAAACCCCAAGAGCTAGCTCTTCAAATTCCTGGAAATTCCTCCTTTGGGCCACTCTTCAAGTATACTAAATTATGACCAATGTAGATGAATGACAGCTGCTGTTGGGAGCATATATAAAATATACACAAAGCCAGTCATTTCTGGAATTTATAATTAGAAATGGAGAAAATACCTAAGAGCTATCTAGATAACTATAGCTCTAATATAAGGGACAAATTTTGACTATGTACCCAATGGAATTGAAGGGTCCTGTTTGATTAGAAAATTATGTACAGTTAGTCTTAACATCAAGTACAGTGTCATAGAGGAATGGAGATTATTAAATACATGAATACAGGTTTTGGTTCTTGGATGGATTAAATGGGTATTGGAGGAAGTCATCAAGTGGACATTGGTCACCAGTTGGCCCTTAGGCTGGACCTGGGCAATTGGAGGCTCCTCACCCTTCCCATCCTTGGAGTGTACATTCTGCCTGCTGTTCCCATGGTAAGAGTCATTTTCAAGGATGTAGCCTTGAGAGAGCAATGTGTGTTGAGTTCATCTGGACAGTACACAGAACTGAACCCCATTAAGTTTCCTAAATAAACTTTTAAGATTCTGGTGGGTGGATGAGATTTACTCGTCTTATAGCCACTCAAGACAAGCCTTGCATATTAGACCCACTACCTACTAATCTGGGGTTGGCCTTTTTCTTTGGTCTCTCCTTGCGCTCTGTGTATGGAGAACAGTTCCAGATTTCACCCAGGAAGCTCCCAAGGTTTTGAACCCAAAACAGGGCCAATAGGTACTTCAATTTCAGAAAGAGATCAAATATATAGAATGAAATCAATCATCAATGGAAAGGACAAAGAGACTATCTATACAGACCCCAAATCCAAACTTGGTGAACTGGGAGCAACTTTAGGGAGCACAGCTGGATAGAGGCTGTAAACAGAAAAGCTTAAACCAAGTGAATTGCATTGTACTCTATCTTGGGAAAGAACATGGGGAGAGGATTTCTGAAAGGGATGTTCAAAAAGCGAGTTCTTTTTTTTTTTAAGATTTTATTTATTTGACAGAGATCACAAGTAGGCAGAGAGGCAGGTAGAGAGAGAGGGGGAAGCAGGCTCCCTGCTGAGCAGAAAGCCCGATGCGGGGCTCCATCCCAGGACCCCGAGATGATGACCTGAGCCGAAGGCAGAGGCTTTAACCCACTGAACCACCCAGGCGCGAGTTTTTATCTTGCCCTAGCATCACAGGGGAGAATGCCTTTTAGTCATGAACATAAATATCCAGCCAAGCTGACAGGTGTATCTGTAGAGTGAAGACACCAGATGCTATTAAACTTGGGTATCATTATCTTTGTTGATTTGTTTTCAGTACAACATACAGTACTGTAACAATCAGGTCTCCCATGTAGACCTTCCTTCAAGAAGGAACACACTGTTCGCAAATAAAATTATCCAGATGACTGAAAATTCTATTTTTCACTAGAAAGGAATTACCTCACACTCTAGGTTTATACATCAATCCCTTTTGAGTTTGGTTAGTATTAGTGTGTCCTCTGGAGCCTCTTTGCAAAGTAATAAAACTAGGTTTCTGGCACTACACAATGGAACAAGGACACTCCAACCTATTCTCACCCTCATGGTTAGATGGGTTTTGCTCCAAACCGCAAATTTAGCAACATACTAAGAAGTTACTTCAAAGCATTCCCTGACAGAGGTTTGTGCCAAATGTGAAACTACCTCATTAAGAGCTTCTGTTGTTATTTCAGTAACTAAGCAATCCTGAGCAAAGCTCAAGACAATACTTGCATTGCATTTTATTCTATGTTAGGGCAAGTTTGCAGTGAATGTCACTTAATGTCATAGGTACAACTCACTTACATGGTTTTTAGCTACATTCAATTTAAAGTAGGTCCTTCTAGGACATTCTATTTAAAGTAGGTCCTTCTAGGAGTCCATGAACAGATTTCCTCTGTTTCTTATCAAGAAGGCTTAAGTGTAGAGTTTCCGCTGGGAACAATTCATGTTTTTTTCTCCCCAGATAATTATTTCCATTGTTTTTAATTATACATTGATAGTATTTGTTCAATAATATTGAGATACTATCAACTGTCCATGACATGTAGGAGGAAAGGCAAGGAAGGTTTACTTCCTATTCCAAAGGTTACATGGGTTGTAGTACTTTGTTAATTATGGATCATTTTCTCAAGCAAATGTCTTTACTGAAATCCAGTCTTTACTGAAAATCCAGATGATTTTCAAAAAAGTCCTTCTGAAATGCCTTTTGAGAAGTGAGAGCGCCTTCTGAGCTGGTCGGTACCCAGGTGAATGATTTCTCTGTCAGTATTTCCCAAAATTTGTTCTGGGAAAAACCACACTGGAGAGATATTAATAGGGTGTTACTCAAAAGTTTCTGTGGTCAGATGCTTGAGAAACACCACGCTAAACTAAGTTAGACAAGTTCCATTAATGCAGGGCTTCTCAGAACGATTCTGCGTTCTCTTATTAACCATCCCAAGAGACCACAGTTCAAATCCCAAACTTCTTTGTCCATTATGCCGAACCCATTATGTGAAGTATTCCACAATCTAGTAAAGTTAAGTTTCACCAAAGAACCCAGACCACTGTACAATCACGCACAGCAGGAGAGATGGCAGACATCCTCTTCACTGAGCTTTTTTATAATTATTACTTTTTATCCTTACTTTAAAATCGAGGACAGGGGTGCCTGGGTGGCTCAGTGGGTTAAAGCCTCTGCCTTCAGCTCAGGTCATGGTCTCAGGGTCCCAAGATGGAGCCCCACATGGAGCTCTCTGCTCAGCGGGGAGCCTGCTTCCTCCTCTCTCTCTGCCTGCCTCTCTGCCTACTTGTGATCTCTGTCTGTCCAAAAAAAAAAAAAAAAAA
>RCUC01024548.1:0-11696 GCA_003697995.1 Taxidea taxus jeffersonii
CTTATCTAACACACCTGTGTTCTTCTTCCGGCACATCACAGCCTTCTTGGACTTAGGAACACTTAGACAGGACTTCAGCACTACAGTTGCAGGTGGGGGAGGGGCTATTTTAAACACTGAAATCACCAACAGAAAACAGAACATGAGAAAGACACAGCACTAGTGGACCAAAGAAAGGACTGTTGTTTACTGGATGTCAGAGAAAACAGGAAGGCAGAGTGTCACCCTGCTCAGCTTCATCTAGGTACATGTACGTTGAGTGACTCAAAAATTTTGTGGTTCTGCATATCCCTGAGAATGACCATTTAAGAGCCATGAGTATTGACTTGGAGTTACAAATAAGCTTTAGCGAGCAGGCAAATTTCAAAATACAGAATATGTAAAAATGATGATGAACATTAAGTGTTCAAATTTATGCTTTTTAAAAAACCATCTTGAATTCCAAAAGCACAAGCACTCTCTCACAGGGCCCACTATTGTCAAAAGCACCCCCAAGGGATTTATTTCCCAACACTTGACCAATTTCCCAGGGCCCTCCTGTCCTCCCTGCAGCATGGAAATAATAGGTCACATAGAACAATAATATCTCTTTCCCCCAAAAGTCCATAAACTGTTGCCAGTAATGAGGCCATTAAAGGCATTTTCTGGTATTGCCTTTGCTCTTACCCGCTTTACAATATGGCAGCAGTTGCCAGAGCTGGGGCGCCCACAGCGGCCCAGGTTCCCCTCAGGGAGACGCTGGCACTGCATGTGGAAGCACTAGGCCCTGCGAAGCTCACGGTAGTTGGGAGGGTCTCAGGAAAGGATCCGAAGTCTGACCCTGGGGCCCCAATTCTGAAGATGAGGGAGTTTAACTCTGCAGTTGACTTAGGTCTGCAGCAGCCCGTCACTGTAGCTCTTAGATTAGTGCCTGATTCAATAACCAGGGGAAGCTGGGCTTATGCTAGGAAATGGCGGCTTACCTCTTCCTTCCCAGGGTAGTTTACCCTAACCTATTGTTATGTCCAACAACAACAACAACAACAACAACAACAAATCAGGATGTCCATGCCATTAAATTTACAAAGTATAGGGGCACCGGGGTGACTTAGTTGGTTGAACAAGTGATTTTGTCTCAGGTCATGATCTCAGGATCATGAGATCCAGCCTAGCATGGGGCTCAGCACAACTCAGCTTGTCTCTTTCCTTCTCCCTCTGCCCCTGCACATGCTGTCTCTTTTTCTCTCTCAAATAAATAAAATCTTAAAATAAATTGAATACATAAATTTACAAAATATAAATAGAGGTCTCCTTGTCCCATTCTAGGTTGACCAGGCAGGAGCACCTTTAGAGTGAATGCCCTGGATATACATTCTCAAACTCAATAAAACTAATGATGCCAGTAAACAAAAAAACAACACAAAACACCAAAACTGTCCAAGTCTAGTTTCGGAATATCCAGGAGAGACAATTGTTTTATCTTTTCTTAGCAAATTGTGTTTTTCCAAACTATAAAATACATTGTTTTATCCACCAGATTGTTTTTTTCTGCCAAGGTCAAGTGTTTTTATATGGAAATTATCTAAATCAGGGCAGGGAAGATCAAGAGAGGGATAAAAATTGGTGAAGACGGGGGCACCTGGGTGGCTCAGTGGGTTAAAGCCTCTGCCTTCGGCTCAGGTCATGATCCCAGGGTCCTGGGATGGAGCCCCGCATCGGGCTCTCTGCTTGGCGGGGAGCCTGCTTCCCCCTCTCTCTGTCTCTGCCTGACTCTCTGCCTACTTGTGATCTCTGTCTGCTAACTAAATAAAATCTTTAAAGAAAAAAAAAAAATTGGTGAAGATGAACCCTCAGCTGTTGTTCGATCACCGCACAGAGAACTTTTAATCACTGGCTGACTCACTGATACTCTCAACTAAAATGGCTGCTGCTGTTACTTGATTGTCTCATATGAAAGGTCTTCCTTTTCTTTTAATAACCAAAAATTCATCTTTCAATTTCTCTAATCCCCTTTGAGAAATAACTGTTGTTTCTATACCTGTTTGTTTGTTTTTTAATTAAAGTGAACCTAAAGAAACACTTTTTATTTCCCTATATAAAGGCAAATGAAATTTTCAAAAATCATACTAGGATTTTTATTTGCAAAAAAAATTTCCACTCTCTTTATAGGTCCCACACAGTACAATAGGTAGTGGGTACTCCCTTAGTGACTGTTGCTCTTTTTGTCCTTTGGTTCAGGATTTGTGACAAACACAGAAGGCCATGTCCTCCCTCCGACTAAACAAGTGTCTCCAGTATATTGGAAAAGGACCTTTCTCCTTGTCCTCACTGGATTTTCCTGTTCAGTGTTTAGCCTAGCAGAACCAAAACCCACATGCTATTAACCAGATGCTCTGCAGAGAATTAGGAATCCTGAAATAATGGACAACCAGTCCCCATTAGAAGGAAGCGTTCATGCAGACTGAGTTGCTGTCTGCTTTAGACCTTAATAACATGAGGTAATTTACAACCTGTCATTTCCTCAGTGAGTGGGAGGAATTCTTCTAGTACTATCAATGAAGGCACACTATAATTTAAGGTATTTTTCTACTATCTAAACTTTTGGTGTCAGTTTCCTCTATCCTCTGCAGGAAAAGGGTAATGCCTAACTAAAATCTAGCATAAAGTCGATGCTCCATTAATGGTTGTGGTGCTGAAGATAGAGGAAAAAGAAGGGAGAGAGAAGTGGGGGAGGAGGACTAAGGCAGTAAAGGAAATTCATGAGCAGGAGGATCAGTCTCTATAAAATACTATTGAAAAAATAAGAACAACAAGGACTGGGAAAGAGGGCTTTTGATTCAACAATTAGGCTACTCATAAGGATAGATCAGTAAAATTGAGAGATAATAGTGAGATTACAAAATTTCGAGAGTGAATGGAAGTGTTTCAGTAAAGATAGCAGTTTGAACACAGGTACTGATTCACTGTCTTCTGAAGTCCCACTGAAACCCAAATCTCACTGAAATGCCAGGTAATTTTTAAGGCATAGATCTACAAAGATGGGGAGAAGAGGTGAAGAGATAGTGTTCTAAATATTACAGTATGGTAGATGCTAGAAAGCAGAGACAATGGACTACTGCAGTGAGGAAACTAAATCCCAAGACTTCAGTGGGAGGAGCCAGGAATGAACCTGAGGAACAACAGTGCCAGAAACTCTGGAAATGGTGGTGAAGCCAAGCAGATGGAGGGTGAGAGGCACCCCCTTCAAGTCCCATGACTTCCATCTAGGAACCCAGCTGCGCTGAAGATGGCATACAACTACCCCACCTATCATGGTACACCTCTGAGCAGAAGATGGCAGATTTATCCACTGACAAGGTCTCTCAGTTAAGGTTCAGACAGGAGAGCAGAGGGACTATGAGTGTGAGGCAATTAGGTGTGTGCTACAGGGAACAGACTTCACACAACCGTGGGTGGGAAGAGCTGGAGAATCAGGGAAATCATCAGTCAGTCTGAGAAGCCAAGCCTGTCCAAGAGCAAAGTGAGACAGCACAGAGGAAGCTGATGGAAAGGTCTAAAGGAAGCTATTGCTTCTAGGTAGAAACTACCCCTAAGACTCTTCAGGGAAGCCCCTAGCTTCCTGTGGGCCCCCTGTGCTCATTCCGACAAACACAAAGAGCTTCATAGTATGTTAAGTGATGCTTCACTTCTTCCTTTTAAATTTTACTAAAGTTTCTCTTTGGACAAATCTAACCTAGAACAATACAGGGGAAAAGATTCTGATAACTGTACTTCCTACTTTTTTTTTTAACTTTATTTAAGCTTTATTTAAACATATAATGTAACCCCACCACCCTCTCCCAACCCCTCTTCCCCCCACCCCCCTCAGTTTGTTTTATGACATTAAGAGTCTCTTTTGGTTTGTTTCCCTCCCGATCCCATCTTCTGGGAGTTAAGGTGGTAGGAAATGTACTTCCTACTTTAACCAACTTGACCACTGAGGATGTCTGGATTCAAGCACTCCAAGGATAGTGAGAGCTGAGGTAGCTTATACAAATAAGGGGAGCAAATAAATTGGTGCATATAAAATGATGATCCCCCAGCCTTCCTTTCCTACTCCCCAGATACTAGCAACTAGGCCTTTCTTTCTCACACTAGAGATGAGGAGGGGTCCTGTCACGGAGTATGACTCCCCAAAAAAGAAAAGCCTAAATATTTGGACATCTGGGATTTCCTAACAAGTTAATTAGTCCAATCATGTTACATTAAAACAGCCAGTCAATTAAGTCTTATCTTGATGCTCAGAGTTGCTAAGCAAGCTTTTAGCTCACAACAGTCTCAAATATGAAGATGCAGTCTGGATCACTAGATGTCTGAGGAGAGCCTCTTACATGGAAGGAGAAGTCCAAAACAGTAGATTGAACAAAACAACTTGGAGAAAGCTGAGACTATGTGAAGGAGGAAAAAACAAAACAAACAAAATATATGTATACACACACACACACATTTAAGTACTATTGATATTTTCAAAGAAGTAGAATGATATATTTGATTTGCCAAACAACTCTAGGATATTATGAAAAAGAAGCATTCAGAAAACAAACAAAATAATATATCCTATAGAAATTAAATACAAGAAGCAAAATGTGAAACTCAATAGAATCTTTGTAAGATAAGGCTGAAGATATCTCAAAAAGGTAGTCCCATTATGGATAAAGTAGAGTCGAGAAACGACAAAATCATTCAAGAACAACTTCTGAGACTGAATATAGACCTAACCAAAATATAACAGATCTGTCCTGGAAGAATGATGAGATGGCAGTTTGCACAAATCTTTGGAGTCTTTCATGGTAGGGAGTCAATAAACAATGTTCAAGCTTGAAAAAAACAGTCAAGTCACGACACAACCATGGTATTTAGAGAGGTTAAAATGGTCAGATATTAAGCTACAAAAAAAAAAAAAAAAGGTATTAACTGAAAGTGATTTTCTCTGGAAAAGGAGAAGTAAGGAAAAAGAGTCTTGGGATCACTATTTGACTTAATGAGTCTCCCAGAATAGTGACTCTGTGAATCCAATACACACTTTATTTTTTAAAGTCAAGCTTAAAAAAATAAATGAATGGTAGTGAGGCAGTAGATGTAGTTGGACTTATTTGATGTGAATAGGGAAAATACACAAAAGGCTATATATTGCTGTGGGAGTTGTGGCCAGGAAGGGTGCTTGGGGACTGTGGGAACAATAGGGAAGATGTGTGAATAGTGTAATCAGTGGTGCAGCAAAAAGAGAGACAAAGGAATGATTATACAGGAGAGGAGACAATGGCTTGATGCCCTCAAAAATTCCTGAGGAAATCCAAGCATGCCAAAAGAGCTTATCTCTTTGACAGATGAGAGACACAGTCTCCCGAGAACAAAATAAAAGAAAAACAGAGATGTGAAATAAAAATCTGACATAAAGAAGTGGATCTTGCTCCAGGAAGACCTTGGCGTAGCCATGCCAGCGATAAAAGAACACGTTATCTGTCATGGAGACATACACATTGTCTGAGTGCACTAACCACCAGGCCCACATGGCCACATGCTGTGGCTCAGTATTCTGAAGTAGACCTATCATTTTCAAAAAGACAATTTCTCATACACCATATCCTTAAAAATTAATATAAGAATGTATGTATTTCATCTCTCATCTTTTGGGGTTTTTTTAATGCCCTTCAAGCATAAGTCTAGATCCTGATGAAAGTATCCATTGTTCAAATAATAAATGGAATGAAATTATTCTGAAAAGATAAGAATTAACTGACCACATGGGAAGCATTTTTCTATTTAGGTAATTGCATTCATTTCTAATAATCTTCAGTGGTCGTTCATTAGACTGGGAAAATGAACTTGGTGACTAGGCAAACAACAGAGGAAAATCCTCAAATATATACTAAAGTCATTTTATAAATGTTCTATACCTTAACTGAATTACATAGATTATAGTAATGAATGTTGAAGATGCTAGTATTTGAAATGTTAATTTAAAAAAAAATTCTGCCCTTTAACAACCTACTTGTACTAAAAAAATAATAATAATAAATAAATAAATAAATAAAGCTATTTATTCAGAGAAGCAAATCTTGTCTCAGTCTTTGGAGTAAATGTTTATAGAATATGCATGTGACTTATGCTAGCTGTGTACCTGAATGCAAAGGGAACATGAATCATCTTATGAATGTGGCAGGATTCCCACAAACCCCAGAAACCACATTAGCAAAACAGCTAGAGCTCAGTGGGCTCTCTAACAGGACAGTTTGTCTCAAGGAAGGTCAGAGTGACCTTGCCAGTTGCTGAGTCTGTAAATAACTAGTTACTGAATTGCAAAGCAAAGAGACTCCACAGTCTGCCTAAGCTGAAAACAGTATTAGCATAGGAGAAAATCTGCCCCTTGCCCACATACCCATTCCCTCCTGAAAATATCTCCTAAACTCACAACCCCTTAAGTGGAGACAAAAGGAAAGGTACCATCATTTGCTGAATACCTACTATGTGTCTGTACTTTACAAACATAATTGTCGAGCCCCATGTTTTAATAATACTAAATAAAATGGACATTTCTGACAAGAAAATTTACTCACAGCTATTATAAATAACACGTGTGGCTGTTATGAGGATAAAATGCATGCAGGGCTCAGAACTCTGCAAGGAGATGGCGAGGAACACTGAGAAGGCCACACATCCACCTCCCAAGGACGCAGTGCCTGGCTATGGATGAGGCTTACTCATAATAGAATGCCCTTCACCCTCCTCCAGGCTTGCACATATCAAGTAACAAGTAGTTACTTGTTATCAAGTAGATCCTTTGTGAGGCATAGCAAGCAAGGAACATTAACACCAAACACACACACATACATGCACGCACTCACACGCACCCCTAGCATGCTGTGTTTCAATGGCTGAGGGAAAAAAAAAGAGAGAGAGAGAGACAGAAATCTGGAAGATATCCAGAAAAAAAAGATACACTGTACGTGAGGAACAATTAGAATGATAGCAGACCTCTTTTTTTCAGAAATCATGCAGCAAACAATGAAGTGACATGTTTGAAGTGTCAAAGAAAATTAATCTGTTGAACTATAATCCGATACCAAACGAAATTATTTTGTAAGAGTGAAGAAGAAATACTTTCTTTAGAAACACCAGTACTCTGGGAATTTATAGCTAGTAGGCTACAATATAAAATATATAAAATAAAAAACTGAATGTAGTCAAGAAGAAAGAATATTATCAGACAGAAACTCACAACTATCAAAAAGATAAAGAAAACCAAAAATTAAATAAATAAAGGTAGTACAAAATTTTATTTTTTTCTTTTTAATTACATTTAAATATAACTGAGCATTGAAAGCAAAAATTATAGCAATCTATTTTTGGCTTATAGCATATGAAAAACAAAAGGCATAAAAACAGTGGTACAAAGCATGGGAAAGAAGCAATGGGTATAATTACAAAACATGTGGCCAGTATAATATCACTTGAAGATAGACTGATTAATTAAATATATATAGAAATCTTTAAGACAACCACTACCATAACTTTACAAAAAAGATATAAGTAATAAGTCAATAGAGGAGATAAAAGGGAATGAAAAATACATTCAAATAATCCAAGAGAGGGTGTAAAAGAGAAGAAAAGAAAGAACAGAGGAAACAAATAGAAAATACCTAACAGGAAAGTAGATTTTAATTCAATCATAATAATAATCACACTAAGTAGGATTCATCTAAACACTTCAGTAAAAAAAAAAAGTGATTATTAGATTGAATAAAAAAGCAACACCAGACTACTTACTGAGAAAAATCCCTTTACCATAGAGATATAGATTAAAAGTAGAGGGATCTAACACTCATTAAAAAGGAAGCTAGGGTAGAATATTAATAACAGACAAATTTGACTCCAGAATAAAGAACACTGTCAGGGTTAAAACAGAATATTACTTGGTAATACAGGGTCAATTCTCTAAGGGCATAAAATAATAATAAATGTGAAATTATCTCATAGCATAGTTTCAAAATATGTGAGGTAAAACTGATGGAACTAAAAGCAGACATTCATATGCAAAAAAATGACCTTAATACATATATCACACCTTTTACAAAATTAACTTAAAATGGATCATGGATATGAATATAAAATGTAAGACTGTAAAACTTCTAACTTTTCTAATAAAACACAGGAGAAAATTCTGCATGACCTTAGTTGGCTTGGCAATTTTTAAAAAATTTTTACATACAATGCCAAATATAATCCATAAAGAAGAAGAAGAATATAAGAATAAATTGAGACTATCGCAATTTAAAACTATTATACTTCAAAAGACTCTGTTAACAGAACGGAAGATAGCTGCAGACTAAAAGAATTTATAAAGCACATATCTGATAAAGGGTCTCTGTCCAGAATATGTCAAGAACTCTAGAAGACAAACAATCTTTAAAAAAAAGAAGATCTGAACAGAAAGAACTGTACACAAACGCCGTACTCCAGTTGATAAATTCATTTGCAACAGGGTAACAATGATCAACTCTGGAACTTCTTTTTATTTACTCTATACTTGAATGGGTACATAAATATGTAACAGAGAATGACAGCCAGTTTTCTCACCCTCAGAGAATGAAGTTAAAACAAAAGGGGACAGGAGGAGAGGACCAAGGGAGATTGCTAGGATGGCCCCTTGAAGTGCTGGTTGGGATTGGAGGCATCTGCATGAACTCATGTAATGCTTTTTGACTTTTTAAATATGTACGTTTATTGATGCATAGAGAAATAAATATACTTATGTAAATTCAAGTGTTAAGATGTATGTATGCTTTGTAGTTCTGTCCTCTGAGGGGACCTCGAAGCAGTGACATCCATTAACAATAATACTTAGCACACATACCTTGGTTTCTTAATATCATTCTTCAGTGAAAGGAACCAGAGTTCCTCAGAGAACTGCTTCATACAGGTTGAGCTTGAAGTATCTTGCAATGCCAGAAAAATAAACAAACTAAGAAACAAACAACAAACAGAAGAACAGATGAGAGAGAGAGAGGGAAGGAGGGAGGGAGGGAGAAGGGATGGAGCAGTGTTGAAAAGCATTCCAGAGCCAAACCTGAAAGAGTGGACAATGGTCATCTGAAACAGTTTAAGTAGCACCATATTTAGCTACTGTATTGGGTTATAACAAACAATAAAATAAATATTCATGGGGGCACCTGGGTGGCTCAGTGGGTTAAGGCCTCTGCCTTCGGCTCGGGTCATGATCTCAGGGTCCTGGGATCTAGCCCCACATCCCGCTCTCTGCTCCGTGGACAGCCTGGTTCCTCCCCTCTCTCTCTCTCTCTCTGTCTGCCTCTCTGCCTACTTGTGATCTCTGTCTGTCAAATAAATAAATAAAACCTTTCAAAAAATAAATAAATATTCATGATTCTGTGCTGATATAAACAAATGACAAAATAAACATAAGAGGGAGGAATATTGCATCTCTTCCTCACAGAAGAATTCCCATTAATAGATTTAGAATAAAAGAGGGAAATAGAAAACCACCATTAGAATATCACAGTGACAGTTGCTGCATGTAAGATCCATGGAATACTAAAATTAGGAGGTTAAAGTTTAAGGAGAATCATGGTATTTGTAAAGCCTTAATGTATCTCACTCCAGATATATATTAAGAATAAAGAAAAGAAATAATAATTTACAGTGCACAAATCTGGCAGACTCTACCTTAACCAAAAATGATCAGTGGTGACATAAACCATTAATAAGATATACTGATACACTAAGAAGGACACGTTTTTTTCAGAGAGAGAAGGTGCGCATGTGCATGCACACAGGCTAACACACACACTTGTGCAGGTGGCGTCGGGGTGGGGGGAGGAAGGGTGTGGCAGAGGGAGAGGGAGAGAGAGAATATTAAGAAGTTTTCACACCCAGCACAAGCCTGATGTGGGACATTCAATCTCACGACCCTAGGATCATGACCTGAGCTGAAATCAAGAGCCAGACCCTTAACAGACTGAGCCACTCAGGCACCCCACCTCTGTGGTATTTTTGCCCACCAATCTGATCTTGGGAAATATCAGATAACTCCAAATTGAAGAATTTTCTCCAAAATACCAGACCAGAATTCTTCAAAAGTGTTAACGCCATGAAAGATAAGGAAAGACTGAGGAAGTGTGACAGATTGAAGAAAAGGAATATAAGATGTAACTACTAAATATGGTGTGGAATCCTGGATTAGATACTAGAACAGGAAAAGTCATATCAATGGAAAAATTAGTGATGTTCAAATGGAGTCTATAATTTAAGTACTATTGAGCGAATGTTGATTTCTTAATTTTGATAATAGTACTATGATTATGTAAAGCATTAACATTAGGTGAAGTTGTTATAAGAACTCCCTGTGCTATTTTGTCTTAAATTATTTCAAAACGAAAACTTTTTAAAATTATTTTTATTAACATATAATGTATTATTTGCCCCAGGGGTACAGGTCTGTGAGTCGTCAGGCTTTCACACTTCACAGCACTCACTATATCACATACCCTCCTCAATGTCCATAACCCAACCACCCTCTCCATACCCCACTTCCCCCCAGCAACCCTCAGTTTGTTTTGTGGGATTAAGAGTCTCTTATCGTTTGTCTCCCTCCCGATCCCATCTTATTTCATTTTTTCCTTCCTTACCTCTCAAACCCCCCACTCTGCCTCGCAAATTCCTCAAATCAGGGAGATCATATGATAATTGTCTCTCTGATTGACTTATTTCACTCACCGTAATACCCTCTAATTCCATCCATGTCGTTGCAAATGGCAAGATTTCATTTCTTTTGATGATTGCATAGTATTCCGTTGTATACATATACCACACCTTCTTTACCCATTCATCTGTTGATGGACATCTAGGTTCTTTCCATTGTTTGGCTATTGTGGACATTGCTGCTATGAACATTCAGGTGCACGTGCCCCTTCTTATCACTACGTTTGTATCTTTAGGGTAGATACCCAGTAGTGCGATTGCTGGGTCATAGGGTAGCTCTATTTTCAACGTTTTGAAGAACCTCCATGCTGTTTTCCAGAGTGGTTGCACCAGCTTGTATTCCCACCAACAGTGTAGGAAGGTTCCCCTACACTGTTGTGGCTGAGGTCAAAAAGATTACTACCTATGTTCTCTCCAAGGATTTAGATGAATTCTTGTCTCACATTGAGGTCTTTCATCCATTTTGAGTCTATTTTGGTGTGTGGTGTAAGGAAATGGTCCAGTTTCATTCTTCTGCATGTGGTTGTCCAATTTCCCAACACCATTTGTTGAAGAAGCTATCTTCTTTCCATTGGACATTCTTTCCTGCTTTGTCGAAGATTAATTGACCATAGAGTTGAGGGTCTATTTTGGGCTCTCTATACTGTTCCATTGATCCATGTGTCTGTTTTTGTCCCAGAACCATACTGTCTTGATGATTACAGCTTTGTAATAGAGCTTGAAGTCTGGAATTGTGATGCCACCAACTTTGGCTTTCTTTTTCAACATTCCCCTGGCTATTCAGGGTCTTTTCTGGTTCTATATAAATTTTAGGATTATTTGTTCCATTTCTTTGAAAAAAATTGGTGGTATTTTCATAAGGATTGCAATAAATGTGTAGATTGCTTTAGGTAGCATAGACATTTTCACAGTATTTGTTCTTCCAATCCATGAACATGGGACATTTTTCCATTTCTTTGTGT
>RCUC01024598.1:0-11834 GCA_003697995.1 Taxidea taxus jeffersonii
CTAAAGAGAGTCTGAGTTCTTTCAGTTGTAATCATTATTATTATTGGAGAGCCCTTTTGCTGTGGTGGTAAGGTTTTAAGGGTAAACCTTCTATAATTTTTTGATTAAACCTTAATCTTTTAGTGGGACTTTGACTTGAACTGTGTCCTTCACAAGTATTCCTGACCCTTCTCCATTTTATAGCTTTCTTTTTTTGACATTTCGACACAGACATTCCTTGTCTGTGGCATTCCTAATTTATATCCTTAAAGTCCTGTCCCCTGTTGATTATAATTTCTTCTCCATAGGTGAGACAAGAAAGAAGAGGGTCTGCAGTCGACAGGAATTCCTTTCAAAAATTTCAAAAGTTTCAAAATTTTGCTCAGGCAAAATTATTTTCCTCTGGAAAGTAGGCTTTGGAAGTGTCTCACAATAGTTATTCTTCCCCTCACCCTACCAGAGCCACAGGGGAAACTTTACTGGATTGTTACAGTGAACACTTCTTAGGATTTTTAGAGGGGCAGCCTATGAAAGCAAGAGTTCCTCTAAGACTACAGTCCTATTCTCATGCTACTCTAGTCTCAGTCTCAAAATTACCATGTTTCTTCAACTCCTTACCTCCAGGTAAGCAAATTTTGGTTGCTATACTATCTGGAAACACCTCTTTTCCCAGATTTTGGAATGGCATTTGCCATGTGACCTCAATTCTCTGATGGATCTTAGTGAAATCACCAATTTTCAGTTTGTCCAACTTGTTTTCATTGCCAGAATGAGAGTGAAGACTTCTAAGATCTTTACATGTTGGGGCTGAAAACAGAAGTTTTCTAATGAAGTTTTAGAACATATATTTCATATATTTATGCTATGCTTTTGTGTTCCATCAAAATAATGATTTTTGCTATGTATTGTTTTATACATAAATATATATATGCATGTGTGTATGTATTTCATAGTCCATTCAATAAAAATTTGTGTATTAGGGATGCTTGGGTGGCTCAGTTGGTTAAGCAGCTGCCTTCAGCTCAGGTCATGATCCCAGCGTCCTGGGATCGAGTCCCACATCGGGCTCCTTGCTTGGCAGGGAGTCTGCTTCTCCCTCTGCCTGCCTGCCTTTCTGTCTGCCTGTGCTTGTTCACTCTCTCTCCCTCTCTGTTTGACAAATAAATAAATAAATTCTTTTAAAAAATTGTGTATTAAAATGATTAAGTGAAATTAGAGCAGACTGCATTTCATAAGGATCATTAAAAATCAAGATGGGTCTCCTAGAAAGTTGAAATAAAAATGGAAAAGGCAAAATGTGTTTTAACATTTTGTTGTATTTGCCAGTCAAGGAAGGGAATGAGACATTGTTGCTTAGTGAGAAATACAGTAGTCCAGAGGGAGCAAATGGAGTTATATTATTTGGATAGCATTATGACAGGACTGTGCCAGGTGGAAGAGTGTAAGATATAATTGCACAAAGTGCAAGAGGGTTAAGAGCAAAGCAGGACTGACCATATAAATAAAGATCATGATGGTCCAGAAAAAAATGACATCAAATATTGGTCGATGAAACCCAGCTGCTGAAGAACCAGTATTTCAAAAATGGCCTATTGACCAAGCTATCGTATCTGTGGTTCATTGTGCTTCATCATCCTTAGATGTGTTCAGCAAACAGACATAACCATTCAATACAAGAAATAGCAATTTATGATGTAAAGCATTTTTAAGATTTGAAATAACTTCAGTTGTTTTATTTTTATATTTGAAACTTATTACTACTAATCTACTTAATCTACTCACTACCAATTCATAATATGCTTGGACCAGACAGCATATTCAGAATTGCTGTTCAGATAATGGTTCATATAATGGTTTTCTTTATTACAAACTTTTTTTTTTAAACTAAACTAATCTTTTCTAGTTTTTCAGAGAAAAAATGCTTTATCTAGCAACTGATATCTAGAAATTTTTTTTTTTTTTGTAAAGTGAGTCATTTGTTTTGAATCAGGTAGGCTGGTAGGATTTTTCATTTCTTAGGTTCTAAGTTACTTAAAGGTAATTTTAAAAAGTGTTCAAAAGATGTTTAACATGAAAATGGAAAAATTCATTTATTAGTTGTCTTTCAAAGAGTAGCCTATAATTTCCATTATTCTTTTTTTTAATTTGAGATTTTGTGACTACTTATCATTTTGTTCCTTTTCATATATTAAGCAAAATTGTGTGCTATTATGTTAGGAAAAAGTTATTATTTTAATATTTTCTAGCCTATTTTAGAAGATCTTACTCTTATATTTGTCATTGTCCATGATATCAAAGTTTCCTTCTTCTTTTAAAGCTAACTCTAACAAGAAATTGGCAAACCATAATTGGTTCTAAATGGAAAATGGAGACCAGCTGGACCTCAATATTTTTTTTTCCTGTCTGAAGCATAGAGGGATTGTTAAAATATATTACATATCTTTTGAGGCCCTGAATTGGCCAGGGCCAGTCTCTTCCATAAGGTTATTTGTTGCTAGAGTTGCTTTCACTGATATCTGCGGTTCCTAAAATTCATTCATGCTCATAGTACATTCTCCAAAATCTGACAATTAATTTGTTTGCTTTTAATATTATTTTTATTAATTTTTCATTGTAATGTTATAACTTTGTGGCAGGTTTTACTTTACAAAGATGACTACACTAATATTTCCCATCCTTTATGTTCTTTGACAATGTGACCTTGAAACTTGTGCTCTTCCTTTGAATTCTTGGTAGGCTTGTGTGTCAATTGTATTATGACTATAGAGGCTATTTAGTAAAGGGGAAGAACTGGTCACTGTAATATCTGCTTTTGGAGCTCTGAAATGCTATTTAGAAGTTTGATTACTCTGATACAGTCATTTTGTGAGGAAGTGGAGCCCTTGTGAAAACGTTATGTGGAAGTCTCAGCTGAGGACCCAGCAATAGCCATTATCAATTATTAACATATGTATAAAAAAACCTAAGTTGATTCCAGTCCTAGACTGTGGGAGAATGATCAGTGTCAGTTATCTAATCTTTTCAGCAAAAACCAAACTGTATTTGCCCTGTCCTTTTCAAATTCCCCATCATAGAATCAATAAGAATAAAAATAATTATTATAAGCAACTAAATCTTGAGGTATTTTGTTATATAGAAGTAATAATTCAAAGAATCTTACATTATATGATTACCTTTGGAAGTAAGTAGCTGTGTATTGCAATTCATTTCTTCCTATGTAGTTCTCTGGAACAGATAAGGGAGGAAATTTGCTCCAAATTCCGAAGAATTGTTACAGATTGTCCAGCTTTGAAGTCTTCAAATCTGATGATTTGAAGGACCATGACTGTGAGTTGGCAGAGCTGCTGGATTAGGAGGTCATACACAAAGGCATAGAGTTGTTTTGCTCCATTTTGTGGTGAAGGGTCCACACTGCTCCCACAGGGGAAAACATCTGGCCTTCTAACTTATCTTCTATTCTCTTCTTCAAAGTTGCTAACCAGATCCTGGTAAATTTCAAAGGTTACATTAGACCTAGAAGGGAAAGAAGTTCCTCAAACTCTACTTAAGCCAGTATTCTGGCCCATCTCTACATTATTCATAAGATTAAGATCTGATGCTCAAATACAACTATACTAGATTGCACTTTGTTTTCTTTTATCACTTATTATCCTGTGCTTTCAATTCCCATGAGGCCTTCCCTCTCTTGATAGAAGAGGTATGAGTGCCAGAGCCTATATGGTCTTCATTGGTCCATTAGTCAAATGCTACTTGCTAATTTAATTTCCAAGAGTAAGCAGAAATGATCCATTATCTTTGAATTGGAGAACTCACAAAACACTGGTTAATTGGTAGATCATCAACAACTGAAGTCTATTACTTGAAAAATATTGGTAATAATAATAAAAACACATCTAGAATTTCTTGAGAACTTTCTAACTGCCAACCTCTTTCTAAACTCTTTTCATGTGTTCTGTCTTTTAGTAGCTCTATCAGACTTTATTACAAACACTAGATAATATCATAGATGACATATTTTTATTTTGGACATGAGGAAACTAAGGAACAATCATTTTTTTCTACATCACACCACTAGTGAGCTATAGCACCAGAATAAACCCAGGCTATCTAACAGTCAGGAATTGCTTCTTCAACCTGCATTTTTCTGAAACTGGAATTAGATTTTTTGGGAAGTTTGCTTTTTTGTTGTTACTGTTCAAAGATTATTTACACCTCTAAGCACATTCATAGTGACTAGAGTCTTATTCTACTGGAAGACTAAATCTGAGATTAAGAAAATATTTTCCTTTATGAAATACTTTCATTATTGAAAGCTCACATTTAAAATTTTCAGTGCAAAGCATATGCGGAGTTTCACCGCATAAAGGAGTTTACCTAGACTGGACTCAACAGAAAGCCAATTTGCTTAGTGTAAGCTCAATTTTTTGATCCTTTAGTTGATTACATCTCAGTGTGGGTGCTGCTGTGTCACTTCACAGGTGTTAGTACCTCTGATTGACTTAGAGAAAGATTTGATGTCAACCTAACGTCAATATGAAGATAATATTTATTTATATATTCCAACCATAGAATTGAGGGAATTTAGACATAGACCACAGAGGGAAGTGAATTACTTGGAGGCAAGTGATAACTATATTAAGTACATAGTCATCCACTGCAATATTGCAGTTAGCCCTGATAAAATTTCTGATAGATTAAGCTGAGATGCCAAAAAAAGATATCTTGAGATTATATATGCTAGTTCTTTTTACAACTATAAATATTGCTACATGTCACAATATATTGACTGTAATTACAGAGGTTGCTTTATGTCATGTAGATACTTTATTTGCCCCACAAACTAATTTAAAATTGTCACTGAGCATTAAGTAATGTTGTGTCATGGACTTTGAGAGACATTAGCATTTTCTCTCTACTACATGGAAATGCCTATAGGTTTTCTCTATATTTTTGACTATTTGTATTCCTAATAGACTTATGTGTTAATGCATAATATATTTTCTAGGAAAATTTGAGAAATGATTGTTGCATACAGAATTAAAAGGAGAACTATTATTAGTAAAATGCTTTGGTTGCAAATAATAATCCATTTAGGACTTAAGGTACACCTAAAGAGACAAAAATTTGAAATTACACATGAAAACACTCAAAGACAAAATAATGTCGATATACAATTTCATAATAAAACCCAACTGCACAATTACATATTTTAATACAGTGATAAATTGTCTTGCATTAATTTCAATTTAATGGCTCCAGATATGTAAGAGATTTAAAAATCTGTAAGTAAAATATGTTATTAAATACTCAATAGAGATGCAATAAATGAAAATATTAGTTATCAATAGTTGTGAAGATTCAACAGAAATATTTACCTTAATAACCAATTTTAAGTTGGCTTCTCTATTCTTATTTTCTCTAGACTTAATATTTGGAGTTTCAGTTCAAGGTATGGGGTGATAAAGAAATGATTGCATTCCTTGGTATGCCTGTGAGTATTGTCTTACTGTTAAAGTGGGAAATTTACTCCAGCTCTGTTTAGAAAATTAAAACAGTCAACTCATTTCCATCAGTCTTTCTCAGACTCTTTCCACTCCAATGCAACTCTACTTTATTCCCTCAGTGTCTAAATTAGCATTTTATCTCTACTTGCATTATTCTTTCTCTTCTCTGTTTGCACACCCCACATGTACTCATAATGCACAGCTTTATTTGGCTTTTAAAATAATTTTTTATAATAAAACTATTCAAATACTGTTTTATATATAGTACTATAAAAGGGAGAAAATAATTATTCTTTAGTTTTAAATATGGACTAATAACATAACAGAAATGTCTACTATTATTCATTAGAAAGCTGATGAAAGCACAAAGACCTCAGGGCAATGAAAAGATTCTGAATTGTATATTAAGTAATGTGTCTTTGGCTTTCTGGTGTAACACAATATTGGCTTTTTGATAATACTGGATTAACAAAATAATAATTTAGTGAAATAATTATAATAAATCATAATTTAAAGAACTTACAATTTAATGGGGCTCAGTTAATCCTTTATTAGGTAATGCTAAATTAGGAACTTTATCATTATTTCCATTTAATATGAAATTATTGGCATAATAACTCTCCTTTTGTAGACGTTGAATACAATTTAAATACTTACCATGTTCTGACAATGGCAGTTTTCCAAATCTCAGACTTTTTGATTATAAAAACAAACAAAAGTTTTTATTGTTCCCAGAAGAGTCAACATTTTCAAAAGGTTATGATGAAGAAATCAGTTGTGTTCAACTGTACCAATCCAGTGTGAATCTCACAATGCATTTGTTCATTAAAGCATGGTGTTCATTCCCCTGGTATTCATTAAATGTCTCCTGTGTCATGTGGTGGAGATACACTGGTAAACAAGGCATGGCAGTGTCTACTCCTTTGAAACATGCAAGACAACTGGTAGATAGTCACAAGTGAGAGGGTGATCCCTGTGCATGTAAAGTTGAGTGGAGGAAGTCTGTGACTTCCATAGAGCAGGTAAAACAAACCATGTGATATCACAACTCTTGGCAAGGATTCTCAGCAAATTTTTTTTCTAAAAATTCTAAACAAAAAACAATATACTTTAAACTTTAATGTAACTGTCCCTCAGAACAATGTATTACTTAAAATATAACTTATACGAAATTATACTAGTCACCAAGCATGCTTAAATGCAACCTTAGGAAAAACATGTAATAGCAACAGGACTCTGGGGGAGAGGATGCTTGAAGCCAAGCAGCTGGGAACACCTGGCTTGCTCAGGGTGGAATGCCACCTGCTTCTTTTTTCTGTTATCTTCCCTTCTCCAGAGACCACCCATGTTTAATAGATGATCGCTTTGAATGTGCTTGCTCAACTATAAATTCTATACTGCTTGACCAGACATATCCTGCCTTCCTTCTTGCTTATCTATAAGACGTGATCAATGTATAACTCATATTCCTCCTTGTTTATCTAAAGACATATGGTTAATGTATAGCCTTCTTTGGCTCCTTTGTTGATTACTGTCTAATATCCAATAAATATGAGACTGAGGAGTTGTTCTGGCCAACAGTCTTCTCTACTCCTGATCCCTGTTCCCTTTCTCTTGCAGCTGACTTGTTTGTGCCTCATTCTTCTCTGGGGCATCAGGAAGTGGCACTTTAGGTCATTTAAATACTACAACACAGTGTCAGAAACACATAAAATGTGAATTTACATTATCATATATGCTTAACATAGCATTATAATGCATAAAGGCAGAAATTATTTCTAAATAATGCTGCCTAGGATTCATAAACCATTTTCAACTGCTTTCATAATCATTCTGTTCCTATAATAAAGGCTTTTATCCTTACAAGGAAAGTCTTAATTTATATTTCATTCCAAGAATTTTACATTGATTTAATATGATAAAATTCATAAATTATACTTCATAATATTTTATATTTGACAGCTTGGGAGGGAGTGTTGTGTGGAAGAAGATGGGTACATAGATTCAGTTACTAATTTGTTTTTAAAGCTGCCATAGCTACCAATGTTCTAAAAATTATTTCATGATATATTAATGTTCCTTGACATTTGTGAATAAAAATGGCTTTATGATAATGGAGTCATGGATAGCTGCTTACCAATGCCTACATTCTTTACTAAGAGAAGCTCAATTTTTACTGCAACAAGATCATCAGCCATATTTAAATTTTGGCCTCCATTAAGCTAGGATAAGTTGTCAGTTCTGGGCCATCAAACTTCAGTGGGAATCTTTTGGTGTTTTCTGAAAAAGTTTTGGCATTTCCTTTTTCCTGCCCAGCATTCAGATGAGAGGCTGAGGGCTGACTGGCCATCTTGGTAATATGAAGTGATAATAAGAGTGGTAGAGCAGAATTTAGAACAAATTAGGACACTTTTGGATTATAAGAGTGGTAGAGCAGAACTTAGAACATATTAGGACACTTTATGGACCTACTGAAGCCTCTGTATATGGGACTGCTTGTTAACAAAAAGTATTGGTTAAAACCACAGTATTGAGTCTCTTAAATGCAGCTGAACTCATGCAATGACCAAGTAAGAAAAGAGTTTTGTTACTATAAAATCTGTATGTTAAGTTCTAGTAGTTTTCAAAAAGATCTTTGGCCAAAGAATCCTTTTATTCATGGAATAATTATTAATATACCAGTAAATATCAGTGAAACCAACTTGAAAAATCATGACATTGTTATGATTTTGTTTGATTTATTTATTTATTTATTTATTTATGATTTTGTTTTAATTCCCATGTTTTTCCTGCCATACAATATGCTTCTAGGAAAATCATTATATAATAATACACAGTACTTTCTTTACTGTTGTACTATACTATTTTTAAAAAAATATTTGTTTATTTATTCGAAAGACAGTGTGAGAGCATGAGCAGGGGGAAGGCGCAGAGAGAGAGAGAGAATTGCAAGCAGACTCCACACCCATCACAGGGCCTGACACCGAACTTGATCTCCCGACACTGAGATCATGACCTGAGCTAAAACCGAGAGTCCGTTTTAACAACCAGGCACTTCAAAACTTTATGCTATTAAACTGAAGGAAGAATTAGACAAAGGAGATATTTTTATTTTTACCAATAAGAAATGTGTTAATTAATTCAAAATATATTAACTGGTGCTTATTATACCCCCCAACCCCCACACACACCTAAAGTGCTGTACCTAGATTATGGAGAGTTAAATACCTGTTTTAGATGCATTCAGAGGGGCAAAGAAGAAGGAAAACTACTAACTCTTGGTGAGGTTCCCCTTGGAGAGATACAACTGGAGGTAAGGTTTGAAAATAACTAGAATTTGCCTGGTTGGGGAATGAAGAAAAGTTATTCCCAGAAGAATGAACATGATGAGTACAAACACACAGGGGTGCAAGAGTGTTGTTGTATAGATTGCGTGTTGGAAAGTAGTTTGTTCTGAGACTGATTATGTAGAATAAATAGAGTTGGATCCATGAAGCACTTTGTGTCTCATGCTATGAATTTAGATCCTTTACCCTAAAAAACATTGAGGAATGATTGGGAGGAACTCTAGAGGTGGAGTGATACTGCTAGGTACATCTTTTAAAACAATTTGGGAAGCTCATATTTATGGTAGAGGCAAGCAGAGTGGTAGGGAGGAGTAGAAGGGTATTAGGAGAAAGATTGGTTAGGGTGTTCCCTCTAAATCATTTAGTTAACATACACACACAAAAATTATCAGTTGATATGAATTTTACAAATCCTACTGAAGAAACAGTAATACAAAGAGAAACACAAAGAGAAAAAGATCAGGAAAAATATTTGTGTAGTCCATGTAAAGTGTTATGGAACATTTAAATGGAAGCTCTCAAATTCTTTAAAACCAGTAAAGTAAGATGGTCTATTATTGGCATCTGTGGCTTCGTCAACTAGAGGTTTTATGTTTTTTCTTCCGCAAGTATCCTTGCAATAAAGAGGGTGTGTTATCATATTTACCAGCACTATATGTCATATTTACCAGCACTATATGTCTCTATATCTGTGATCTGACTGTGCTCTTTGAAGTCTGTCACAGGGCACATGGTGGCTGACTTATGATTGATTATTCAATTGCTTTTCCCCTCAAAGTTGTAAAGTGTTTCCACTAGGTTAATATGACTACCTCTGTGCCATTATTTCAATACTTGTATTTATATGAGCAGTTTTCAAGTGAGCAGTGGGACATCATTAATTCTATCTTCTCAGGGCCTATTTACATGAGTAAATATTAGTTAAAAACTAAGAAAACAAGCTGCATTTGTTTACATTAAACATTAAATAATAGAACTATGTTTACTATATATTGCAGGATAATAATGTTTTTCTATGAGCAGATTATCAATTCAGAGGCCTTGTATAATATTGATGTAAGTAAAATGGAACACAGCAGAGAAAATAATTATACAGAATTCTCAATCTGAATTATATAGAGTTTTGCCAATGCCTCCTGCAATAGTGAAGTGACATTTATATTAATAAATTTAATGCCACCACATATAGGTGCTTTTGGAATAAACTACTTGGAAGATAAGAATCAAACAGAAGTGGGGCACCTAGGTGGCTCAGATGGTTAAGCTTCTGCCTTTGGCTTGGATCATGATCTCTGGATCCTGGGATCAAGCCCCATGTCGAGCCCCATGTTGGACTCCCAACTCAGCAGGGAGTCTGCTTCTCCCTCTCCCTCTGAATCTCCCTGTGTTGATGCTTTCTGTATCTCTATGTCTGAAAAGAATAAATAAAATCTTAAAAAAAAAAGAATCAAACAGAAGCATATGTTGTCAATAGAAAGAAATAAGGACTTACTCTCGGGTTGTCTGGCTTCTGCAATATTGTATTTATTGCATTATAGCCAAGTGCTAGGTATCCAAGTACATTATAGCCAAGTATGAGCTATTATCATTGTTAAAGCATTGGTCCAGATTCTTTCTGACTGGGAACATATTCATAGTAGGCAAGGCCATTAGATACAATTGAAAAATTGCTACGATGTATTTTCTAGCCTCTCGAAATCTTCATAGATCACCTTCGTAAACAGAGCTGAAGATCACCTTCAGAATTCTTATTAAATATATTGTTCATGGGCCACCTGGGTAGCTCATCAGTCTGTCTTCCGCTCAGGTCATTATCCCAGGGTTCTGGGATCCAGCCCAGCCTTGATTCCTTGCACAGCAGAGAGCCTGCTTCTCCCTCTCCCTCTGCTGCTCCCCCTGCTTGTTCTCTCTCCTTCTCAAGTAAATAAATACATAATTAAAAAGTATATTGTTCATAATAAATTATTTATTTATTTAACATAAGTTGTTGAGGTCATTTTACATACCTGAAAGTAATTGTGATTACTTTATGTACCTGAAAGTAATTGTGCTTACTTTACCTGAAAGTAATCGTGATATATATTATACAGTCTCATTCCTCAAGAACCTCAGAGTATAATGGACAAATGAACAGTAAATCGACATTACATTTTGCTGTGTGAGAGGTGCAGTGTTGTGATATACAGAAGATTCTTAGGTGACATTAACAAAGGAAATTTTATGCAGGCTTGGAAGAGTAAATCCTTCCTGAAGGATCTGGCGTTGGGAAGATGAGTTATACTAACTTGGAGATGAGTTAGTAGTGAAGGTATTCAGGGAGAGAAAATACCATATATGAAGTCATAGACCCATGAAATGAGTTGGTTTTTCTTGGAGAGAAGATGGCAAGTGGAGGATCGAAGCTAGAATAACGTAGGAATGAATCAGTTCACCATATGCCCTGTGTGTTAAACTAAGAAGTTCAGAGCAATAGAGTATCATCAAAGGCTTTTAAGAAACAGTGTAAGGATAAAACCACAGTGGCCGAGGGCAGAACAGCTGGGAAAGAATGGGCCTGAAGAAAGGGCCCGGCTTAACAGACTTGTGCAGTGACTCACATGGGCAGCCTTAAAGAACTGGATTAAAGCCCTTAGATCTTAATGTTCTTGGGTCATGAACTCCTTCAAGAGTCTGATGAAGGCTGTGAACTCAGGCATTGCATGGTCACATTTATTTGTGGTAAGATAGAAAATATTATTCCACAGATTGCAATGGTTGCTCTTATGAGAAAAAATAAAAAGCCAGGAATGAGGCCACACGGCAGTTCTCTGGAGATTTCAGGCTTCCGAGTTCCATGAATAATGAAGTGTAGGAAGCTTGTGGGTACCAAGCAGCATGAGAATGGCAAAAAGACGTGGCAAAAAGGGACTATGTTTAGAATGGAATTACTTCTCTCAAAATAAATTTAAGAACTGAATTCAATAGAGGAAATATCAGAGGATTTTATACTACTGAACCTTATTCC
>RCUC01024604.1:0-14559 GCA_003697995.1 Taxidea taxus jeffersonii
CCCCCCCACCCCACCCCTATTCCACCAAACCCACAACATTTATTTTATTTTTATTTATTTTTAAAAAGATTTATTAACTTATTTTAGAGAGAGAGAGAGAGCTTGAGTGAGCTTGCGGGGTGGGGGTGCAGGGGCGGGTGGGACAGGGAGAGAGAGAATCCTAAGCAAGACCCTCTTCGGACTGGTGAGAGTAGAGCCTGACTTGGCGCTGGATCCCACGGCCCTGAGATCATGACCTGAGCAGAACCAAGAGTAGGACACTCACCTGACTGAGCCATCCAGGTGCCCAAACCCACAACACATACTAAGCATTTAGCAGTTATTATGGGCTGAATTATGTATCCCCCTCCCCCAATTTTTATGTTGAAGTCCCAATCTCCAGTAGCTCAGAATATGACTGTATTTGGAGAAATAGCCTTCAGAGGTAATTAAGGTAAAATGAGGCCATAGGGGTGGGCCCTAATCCAATTTCACTGGTGTCCTTATAAGAAGAGATTAGAACACACGTGTGTGCACACTGAAGGAAGAGCAGTGTGAAGATACAGCAATAAGATGGCCGTCTACAAGCCAAGGAGGAAGGCCTTGGAAGAAGGCCACTCTGCTGATAGCCTGATTTTAGACTTTCAGCCTCCAGAACTGTGAGGGCACAAATTTCTGTTGCATAAGTCCTCCAGTGTGTGGTATTTTACTATGACAGCCTGAGCTGACACAGTGGTCTCTTGTAACGGGAAGCCAGCGATGAGGGAACAATCTTCAAGTTGCTCAGAGCCTAGCGAAGGACCTGGAACTGTAAAGAAATAGAGGCAGGAAGAGATAGATGGGGAGCCACCTGGCTTGTTCTTCTTTCACATTAGCTATCAGACAACATGGAAGGAAGGATGTGCATAAACAGAGTGGTGGCTGAAGGATGGATCCTAGCAGGACAGTATGGCCTGTGACACATGGTTATGACATAGGGACGCCATCTTGGTGGCTTAACAAGATAGAGTAGAACAACAGAGCACACATGCACCACATCCAAGGACATGCTAAGGGGGTAAGGCAGTGAAGCAAAATTGATGATGATCCTAGTTTATATTCCTAGGCACATGAGGCCGGGTTATACGAACACTAGCTTATATTTTTGACATTAATCAGTGAGTGTTCGTTAAGCAAAGAGCCTTATGCTTTCAATGGGCTGATTCTGAGCTGGGGAAAGGAGGAGGAAGAAATCAAGGGCCTGTCCTTAGCTTGAGAATACCTGGTCCTGGCCTTGGGGACACTCCTGGTCACGTGGGGGGAGACTTATCCATGAGGAGATGGAAGAATATTCTGGACGATCTGGAAGTGGTGTAGAGAGTGGTTCAGACCATGAGGTCAGAGCTGGGGAAGATCAATGTGGGCTAGAGCAGTTCATTTAAGTAGCAATTAGTTATAATTAATCAATTATGTAATTGAGTAGCACTTAATTATTTACTGCCTTGTTCAGTTTTCCAACTGCTTGCAAGTGTCGGCTTTGTTTCCCTAGCCAGAGCTGAAGCTCCTCAAGAACAGGGATGGGCTCGTTTATTGGTGTCAGATGGGGCCAGGGTCAGATTCTCACATCTCAGGGTAGTGATCTGAGGAAACAGAAACCATGGCACAATCACTTTCAGGTCAAAATTGCACAATTCTGCCAAGAAATGACTGTCAAGTGAATCAGCTTTCAAAATAAATACAGAACAGTGAGGAACCAAGGCAGCTCAGATGGGTGTGTGGTTTTTCAACTGAAATTGGGCAGAGGGGAGTGGCAGGGGGAGGATAGGTCCCCTTGGGAATGAATGGTGATAAATAACACTCATGACATCTGTGTATAGTGTATGAGGTTACGTCCCCATAGCTTCCCTGGCATGGGGTATGGGTCCTGTTGATGCTTCGTGAAGGGTCCTAGGCTGACCCTCTGAGCTGAAACCCAGGAGGTCCATCTGGTGCTCTAAGAGTTAGCACCCGGGGCTGGAGTATGTCATGTGAATGAGAGGACTTGCCAAATTTAGCCTCATGGGCTGTTGGTGCTCTAATGGTATTATTCTTTGGGATCAGGAGCTGCCTCATGGAAGTCAGATAGACAATCAAAGGTAATGCAATGAATGGCTTCTTAATAAGTGTAGGGTGTCCCAAGGTTTTAGGGTTATGGGAGGCCCTGCTAAGCTCCAGCTGCATGGCCACCAAATGAGTCTGAAGCTCTGGAAAGGACAGATACCCACAGTTAATGCTTAAGGAGATCCTGAGCTTTGTGGGGAAGCCAAACAGGGCCCCCTTCTAATTCCAGGTTTCCCTGGTTGGTTCAGGTCTGGCTCATTTGCAGAGAACGATGGTGCCTCCTTTCCCACCATGAGGTCAGTGGTATTATTACCTGTATTCACAAATGGGGCAGAACACCCCGAGACTTGCAGACTGATTGCTTTCATTAACTTTAATTGGATTCTTTCGCACTTGGAAAGAGAAGTGTAACCAGGGTTTAATTGGAAGAGCATCTCAGACCCAGGGTGACACAGGATTGTAAACATTAACAGTGCTACAGCTGTGTTGGTGGGAAATGTCAAAGTCACTTATGTTGTTTGAAAGAAGAGCTTACAGATTTGGGTATATTAGGACGCTCTGGAGGTGTCACATTTGGGGATTATTTTTGTGCCTGTTTAGAAAAAAAAGGTGCGGAATCAGATGTTTGTAAGTGAAACTATGGAGGAGACCAAACACATCCCAACTCTGCCGCATGCCCAAAGAAGCCTGCAGAAGCGGGGGACTCTCGGAGTCGGTCCATTCCCTGGGCTCGCCAGGGGCAGCATGGAAAGTCTTTAGAGTTATACTACTTCTACTGACTCTTCTCTCTGCTTCCTCGCTTTCCAACATCTTCTGCCTAGGATGTTCCTCTCTCATTTTTCTGCCTGGCAAACTCCACCCAGTGTTTAAGACCTGGCTTACGTGTCACAGCTTGGAAACTTTGGCCAACAGCTCTACTAGAGTTTGCTCCCCGGAGCCCCTACAGCTGTGTTCATATTCAGCAAGGCAGGTCAGTAAAAAGCAGGGAAGGGAGAAAGAAGGGTCACAGATTGAGGATCCCGAATACCAGTTAAAACACAACTTTTGGGGGGAGTAAATGATATTTTAAACGAGATGATTGGGACCAGGGTGTAATATGCATCCGTTGAACACGTGAATAAGTACTTAGATTGATAAGCCTAGGATTGGCTCAGCCTTCCGCCAGGTCAGGACTGGGTTGCTTTGGACTGGCTGCTGGCCTGGTGGAGGCGGGCGGTAGAGAAGTCAGGCTAATGGTAGCTGGCAGCCTGCCCTGAGGGGGCCCCAAGAATCCCAGAGAGTGGATTGTGCCCAAATCACTGCCTCAGCTCCATGTCCCTCACTCTCCCCGGCCTAGCCCTGAGTGCTGTGCCTGGCACGTAGAAGGCACTGAGTGACACTTGCCCGACACGTCCTGTGTGCCCTCCTGTATTCTTTCCTGGACTTCCCTTGTTTACAACCTGCCTTCTTTCCTCTGCGGTGACAATGACTGTCTCCTCCTGGACTGTCCTGCCTTAGGTTTCAGGCAGAGGTGTTAATAGTGGCATTGCTGAGTCCTGGGAGGAGGTCACAGGGCTATTAAGTCATTCCGTGCATTAGCTAGTCACTGCTGCTGGGCACGGGAGGTTCTGAGCTTCCTGTAAGCCCTGGATTAGATTTTCAAAGAAATGTCTCGAGCACGTTTTCCCACTTACCCCTCTAGGAACCTGCTTTAATCTCCTTGCTCTCTGGCAGCTCTCCCATGACCTGTGGATGGCTAGTTGGCTGCAAGAGGGCTTGACACTCAACTTGCCTAGATGTGATGAGCTTGCCTTCCGGAGGCCAGTGCTCATGAGTGCAAAGTGGGTGCACAGGTCACTGGTGAGGAAGCTACTTCTCCCTAAAGATTGTTCTTTGATTTTAAAAATAGTCTTTCCTAATTCACATGGAGAAATGAGAGACATCCTTTCCGAAAATTTTTAAAAAGAATTTAACTGTTTCATTAGGATTCAGAAGGGCAGCTCAGAGAGTAGATCCTAGGTAGGCAGTGGGGTCTGGCTCGCCAGGCTGGGGCAGAGTTGGCATCGACTGCCCAGCTGGGTTCTGCAGGCCCAGGGGCTGGCTCTCTCTGGCCAGTTTGGACTCACAGCTCATGGGTGAGGCACACTCATCTCCGCCTTGGCCCTCATCTAGGACATCCCCACTGGGTGTGAAGGACTTTAAAGGAGATCGTGTAGCCTGCACTGCTCAAAGGGGGGGCCTGGAAGCCCCGTGTGGTGATTGGGCACATGGAAGGTGGCCAGTCCAAACCTAAGTGTACTATACATGTAAAGTAAGGATACACACCAGAATCAAAGACTTAGTACAAAAGAGAGAATGAGGATTGTCTCATTTCTTAATAAGTTTTTATAATTACATGTTGTAATGACAGTATTTTGAATTTACTGTGTTAAACAAAACACACTATTAAAATTAATTTTGCTTGTTTCATCTTTTAAAGTGTAGCTATTAGAAAATCTAAAATTCTATGTGGCTTGAATTCTTTTTCTACTGGGCAGTGCTGATCTGAGTCCTCTAAGACCAGGGAGGGTGAGGGGAGTTGGAAGACCTGGTGGGCATCTAATCGGATAAACCAATGGCGCCGGGGACCTAAAGATAGGCCACTCACCTTCTAGGGGTAAATATCCTTTGTTGATTTGCCCTGAAGACAGTGGAGGTCAGGTTTCCCTTGGAATATTGATTCCCTTTTTGGATCTGGGACCAGTATAGTACAAAGCACATTTCAGACAGGATTGGATCTTCTTTGGACCCTGTTCTGGGAGAGAACTAAGTTGACTTGATCTGCCTAGTTAGGGCTTTGTTATTGTGACTCAAGTTGCCAGTGGGGTTTCCTGGTTGAGATAATCTGTACACAAAAATTCCCAAACCAGTTCTTCAACTCAAACCCAATGCAGTTTCTCTGGGATAGTTATGTCTCTTTATGTCTGTAAATAATGTATACATTTACTTCATATATATGTTTGAGTTAAATATTTTATTATTACAACATTCACTCTATAAACTTGTTATAATCATATGTAATTCTTTTTGTATTTATACTAACAATACACTGGTTTTAATAAGGAGAAATAGAAGTGTTATCAACGTTCATCAATAAAGGAATGTTAAAACATGTATTCACCAATGCTATGCACTACATCACATAACTGTTAAAGAGTAATTAATAATTTGTGCATTTACATTACATGTAATTACACACGAACTCAACATTGTTTTGGGCAGCCTGAGCTTTCTCCTCTTTCACCTGTGTTTGTGTTTATGCTTCTCTACTTGGATTTTTTTCCTTTTTTTAAATAAAAATTTTATATATTTAAGGTGTACAACTGAAGTTTGTATATATATGTATATTATATATATACACATTGTGAAATAATTACCGTATTCAAGGTAGTTAACATATCTGTCACTTCATGTAGTTACCTTTGTGATTGTGTGTGTTGGGAACACTTAAGATTTACCGTCTTGTCAAGTATTAGATATACAGTATGATTAACTAGAGTCACCATGCTGTATGTTAGACCTCTAGGACTTATTCATCCTACATAACTGAAACTTTGTACCTTTGACCAACATCTCCCCATTTCTCTTAACCCCCACCCCCTGCCTCTACCACCAGTCTACACTCTGTTTCTATGAATTCCATTTTTTTAGATACCATATGGGAGATGGTACAGCATTTTCTTTCTGTGTCTGGCTTATTTCACCTAGAATAATGTTCTAAGTGTTCTCCAGGTTCTCCATGTTGTTTCAAATGACAGATTTCCTTCTTTTTAAAGGCTGAATAATATCCCATTGTGTGTGTGTGTGTGTGTATGTATATGTGTGTGTATATGTGTATATATATGTGTATAACCATCCCATAGTATAATACAGTTCTTTCTCTCTCTCTCTCTCCATGTATATATTTATATATATTATGGTATATATTTAGTATGGTTATAATCCCTTTATCCATTCATTTCATCTACCAATGGACACTTACACTGTTCTGTGTCTTGGGTATTGTGAATAATGCTGCAGTGAACATGGGGGGTGCAGATATCTCTTTGAGATACTGATTTCATTTACTTCAGATATATAACCAGAAGCAGAATTGCTCGATCAGATGCTAGTTCTATTTTTAAGTTTTTGAGGAGTCTTCATATCATTTTCCATAATGACTGTACCAATTTACATTCCTGCCAACAGTGCATAAAGGTTCCCTTTTCTCCACACCCTTGCCAATATTTGCTGTCTTTTGTCTTTTTGATTATAGCCATTCTAATAGGTATGAGGTGATTTCTTAATATGGTTTTGATTTGCATTTTCCCTGATAATTGGTAATGGTTGAGCATCTTTTCATGGTTCTACTGTCCTTTTATAGGTCTTCTTTTGAGAAATGTCTATTCAGATCTTTTGCCCATTTTTAATTGGGATATATGTATATATTTTTTGGGGGGAGGGTTTATGAGTTCCTTATATATTTTGGATATTAACCCTGTGATATTGTGATTTATAAGAAATGTGTATTTGGTCTTTGTCAACAGCTCTAGCTCACAGCTCCTCAAAGCCTTGGAATTCCAAAGTGTGGAGAGTGATAAAGGTGTCTTCTGTTTTGTTAATGGAGTGACTTCTGGAAGCATCTAAGGATAGGGGCTGGTTACCAGGGAAGCCAACCATATGGTTAGAAGGTTGGATCTTTCAGTCCCCACCCCCACCCCCAGACCTCCAGGAGGGAAGAGTTCTGGAGGTTGAATCAATTGCCAGTAGGTTAATCAATCACGCCTCTGTAATGAAGCCTCCATAAGAACCCAGGAGGCCAGGTTTGGGGAGCTTCTGGGTTGGTGAACATGTGGAAATTCAGGGAGAGTGGTGCAGCTGGAACAGGATATGGAAGCTCCATGTCCTTTCCGTGTATTTTGCCCTATGCATCTCTTCCATCCGGCTATTTCTGCGTCATATCTTTTTTATGATGAATTGGTAATCTAGTAAGTAAAATATTTCTCTGAGATCTCTAAGCTGCTTTAGCAAATTAATCAAACCCAAGGAGGGGGTCTTGGGAGCTCCAGATTTATAGCTAATCAGAAGTACAGGTTTGGAATTAGCATCAGAAATGGGGATGTGGGGAACTCTTGCAAGGGCTGAGCTCTTCTCCTATGAGATCTGGTGTTTTCTCTGGGTAAACAGTGTCAGAATTAAGAGGAATTCTCCTTAGATACCCAGAAGTCTGAGCTAGGGTGAGTCATGAACACCTTACTGTGGCTTAGGTTACTGTGTTTTTTTCTTTTGCTAAGGCAACCTATAGAGGATCAGACACTAAATAGATAAAAGATCCTTTGGTATTGGTATGCAATTAGAATAAACACTAAACCATAAAACAATTATAAGAAGGTCCAGCAAAATTATTCTTTCCCCAGTGATGATTACTTGGATATATTTTTTTAAAGTATTTCCAGTATCAGATTTGTTCATACATTTATTTTGGTGCTTCTATTTTTCTAGTGTCCTGATGATATCCAGTGTCCTGGCTAGTGGGTGTTGTACCAGAGCTGTGGGCATGAAATGGGAGTGGGGAAAGAGGGAAAAAAATGCTCAGAGGAGACAGTGAGAACTTTACTGATGGCCTTGGTGTGGGGTCATTGGCCTTGCATTTTAGAACTCCTGGGCGGGGCTCCAATCCCTAAAAAGTCCAGGGTCAGGGGGGCAAATCCTTCCTTTGGATGGATTTTTTTTTTCTATGCTATTCTATTCTACATTAGAATATCTGTTACCATTATACTGCTCATAGAGAGGGCAAGGCCTCACAGTGTACCCTGACCAACACTTTTGTTTTAGAGTGGAGCAAAATAATACAATCTGCCGAAAGCCAATGACAGAGTTGTTAATAGAACCCAAAGTCATTGGCCTGGTGCATTTCCCAGAACCCCTCTCAGGCTGTCACAGGTATAGGGAAAGCATGTCCTGAGAAGCTTCTTGCACAGTGCCTGGCATATGTCAGCACTCACTGCATTTTTTGCTGATTGAATGAATGAATTCATAAATGATATATCCGTGGTGGTTTTAAGCCATACAGCATCCTTCTCAATGACATACTGGGACAGCAAACCTTTTAATGTTAGGCTAAATCTCTTGAAATAATAGTAGATACCAAATATTTATCTATTAGATTTTTAGAGCAGCATTCTTCATTCTAAAACCTCAGGGTGCATTCGAATAAAATTACAAATAATTAAAATCTTTTAAAAAATCATAAAAAACCTTAAAAGCAAAAATGATATTTTATGGTTAATAAAGCTAGAATGTAGGGATGATTATAATGCTATATAATCACGTATGTAATTATTACATAAATAATATATAATCATCCTAATAAACCATGCAATTTCAGCCACTCCTTCCCCCGAAGCTTCTCTATTTATAGGCGTGATGAAGTTGGCAGGGGGGAAAGATAGATTTAGGGGAGGCTCCAGGATTAAGCACAGTGTGTAACTTGGAAGGGCCTGTGCCATTTACTAATTTAAGAGAATCTGCATCTGAACTGAATGAAGAAACCGGCTTTGGCTCAGAAGGGCCCTTATGGGAATCACCTGGACCCAGCGAGCTGGTTCCTCCCCATTTCCACCTACCCTGATCCCCCCTCCCAGCCCCACACAAGAGTGCCCTTCCTCATCTCATGCCTTTTCACAGCCAGCTAGTATCCCTGGAGACTCAATGCTCCCCTCCCCACTCCCTCCCACCCCTGTAGCAGTGCCAGTCTCTGCAAGGCAAGTGGGTCACATAGTCTGGGGATTTTTGATCATTTGCCAGTTGTATATGGATGCCATTCTTGCTCCATTTAGCGTGAATTCCCTCCAAGGCTGGGAAAAGGGATTGGGCCCCCCTCTTCCCTGGATACCTCCTCTGTCCCAGTAGAAGAGGGCCAGGGTGCTAAGCCGGGCAGTAACACTCATCTTGGGATGGAGACACACCTGCTTCAGACAAGTCACAAATTCCTCAGGGCAGTGGCTCTCACACTTGACCAGAATCAGCTTCAGAGCTGGTTAAGCCCTGATTTCCTCACCTTCCTCCTCTTCCCCAGCCAGGATTTCTGATTCAGTGGGTCTGGGTCTTGATAATTTGCGTTATTAACAAGGTGAGGAGACTGCACTTTGAGAACTCCTTGTTTAAGGGAATATCATACGGACCTGTTGAAGTTTTAAGGCTGTGATGGATTCCTGGTTGACGGTGCTAATTCTTTCCCAGAGCTGTGTGTGCGTTACTGTTTACAAAATGCTTTCTCATGTATTCTTCCACAACCTTCCCAGGCCATAGACAAGGTAGGTATTGATTCTTGTCTAGTTGCAGAGAGGTTAGGTGCCTTGGCCAAGGCCCCTGCTGACAAACCAGGTTAACTGGGGTTCAGGCCCAGGCCACTCTCCCATGTGTGTCTCTCTCAACACTTCCTCTTTGGATGGGACTGGTTCTGCTGGTTTGAATTTTCAGGGAGCCCTTCATCTAGTGATGCAGGCAATGGATCAGAATGTTTACTCGCTTCCGGGTGGGTTGGTTGCTCCACCAGTCCTGCAGAATCCGTGATCACAGGCTCTTTTCTTCGGTCGATAAAGCACACTCTTCTCACATGGGAAAGGAAACAGGCCATAATTTGCAAGATGACACACAGCCTGAAGTTTGGGCCCATCTCCAAGGCTATTAGTAGCAGCTGCATTGTTGGGAGAGACAAGGTGTGCTGAGTTTGGCCATTGCTTACTGCTCTTCATCCCGTGACATCTCTGTCCAGTGACATCTCTCTGACCTCAGGTTCTGGGGGGCCAAGAGCTGCTGCTCCAGTGAGTGCTGGCTCACTCACACAAGCCAAGCAGCAAAAGGTTTGTCTTTTGAATCTGTTCATCCTGCGACCAGGTCTAGTAAGTAGAAGTCCCCTCATCGCAAGGACCTGAAGTAATGGTAGGGTACCTGGGAATATGCACATTACCAACCTCACTGCTTATTTCCATCTGAACATGGCATTCTGTTGTTGGATAAAACCTCTTTTGAGCTACTGCTCATAAACTTTGTATACATTTTAGTATGGAGATAATCTATTTGTGATCGATTTCTCTCATCTGTGAGAACAGAAATGCCATGTTTTGGCAGATTATTATCTAGGACTCCCTCCATTATAACTCATTGCACTGTATGCTCCCCCACTTTCTCATGGAATATTCTGAACATCCAGTGCCAACAAAGCCTGTAGGCCATGGTCAGTTGCCTAAGTCCTGAGCTCCTGAAGTGACATTCAGAAAGAAGAGAATAGCCGAGATCTTTGTTTTATTTCATGGTTCTCCTTTATCTTATTTGGAAAACACTAGCAGTGAAATGAAGAATTTCTTAGAGATGTCTGTATTTCCAACAATGAGTCTCATACTAAAAAAAAAAAAAGATATCTAAACAGCAGCTTCTAGGTAAAGAGAACTTGAATTGAAAAGAATTTGAAATGCATGAGCCCAGTCTGAGACCTCCACTGGGGGCATGGGGTGGTGGTGGGGGGCTTGTGCATTGTTTCCCAGGCATTGATCATATCAAGGACTCAGTGGCTTTCAAGATGGGACTGACATACTGTCCCATCTTGCCTTTCATGGTACGATGGATGCTGAGCTGTCCTGGCTTCGATGATGTCTTTTTTTTGGGCTTGTTTATCCTTGGGGCTCTGTGGGGAGCTGATGATCCTTTCACGAGATGCACATGCCTCCAGGACTGCGTTGCACAGGATGGACAATCGATGACCTCGTGGTCACTGCTGTCCTGCAGAGGGCGAGACTGGGGCTATTCACAGCTTGGTAATTGGCCCCGATGCTGAGATCTTCATCCTGAGCAAATGCTGGCATCAGGGGGGCAGTTACAGATCAATGCAGGGGCGCTGAATACACAGGCCCCAGAAAAAAAATACCAGAATCAAAAATGGATTTGTGTTTAGCGTGCATTGTATATCCTGGTCTGGTTATGAATAATTTAGCCTTCCCCAGGCTGAATAGACTATATTTAGCAAGCCTATTTTGCTTATAATACGTCCTATCCTTTTATGAAGAAGCATAAAGCATAGGAGAGCTGCTCTGAATTTGGGGTGACTTCATATGGTGGGAGCAGGAATGTGGAGGTGTTCTCCTTGTCAGCCCTGTGCTCATGATATACCTGAGACAGGTATATCTCATGGGCAGAGGCCTCAGGGCCCGGGAGCTGAGAAAGGCACAGGACTGTCTCTCCCTGACCAGGCCATGGTCAGGGCTACTTTTCCTGTGGCTCCCCGCTGGTCACCTGTCCAAGAGAGGGGACATGGCAAGATTTGAGAGGTGCCGAGTGGTTTCACTTCCCTCCTGTTTTGTTACAGTCCCAGCAGAATTGAATGGCACACTGGAGTTGGGCAGTTTGAGGGGACTTTACAGACTCCGTGCAAAGGCGCAGGCAGGATGAAGGGGAACCCACGGGGATGATGCAGATTCCCAAGAGAGCAACAGCAGGGCTCCTTGCCTCTCCTATGCCTGAAACAGTGAGGATAGAGAGCAGTTTCTGGAACCTAGGAAAGGGAGGGCTGTGTGGACTGGCTGTTGAATAAAAATTCAGGCTTTGGTTGGGAATGGCCTCTGGTGACCCCATGGGGGAGGAAACCAGAAAGAGAAATACCTGGACCGAACTTTCTTCCTTTTTTTCTCATCTCCTGTGGATGCTCCTCTATTGATTGATCCCAATAGAAAGCTAGAAGCAGGGGAGTCCCTCAGAGAATCCATATAGACCAGCCTCCTAGGGAGAGGAATGTGGAAAGCAGATCTGGAGGTACAAATGGAAGGTGCCAGTGCACCCCACGACCTCTATTGTAAGGACACTTCTGCTGCAGGTTGCACTGTACTAGCTCTAGAATGTACCTATTAACTTGCAAACATCTAACCTTGGGAAAGTAATAGACTTAGCCATTAGTAAAAGGTCTGGGGTGTCCATCAGATTGGTTGGCTATCAGCTGTCTCAGGGACGGCACACGGGACAGGCACATTTTATGGATAAGATGGAATAGTAGTAATGGGAGGCTACTGGTGCAGCTTAGGTGGGTTGGCGAGAATCCTTCTGGGTGAGCTCTCTGCTGGGGGCCTTTATTTGTGTAACTGCTCTGGAAACCAGAAATCACTGGCCTGGTTTGGGAGTCTGACAGACCTTGAGGTCCTTGGGAGGCTGATATTCAAACCCACTGCTGATTGCCAGGTGTATCCCAAGGTTTCATTCCCCAAGTCAGTTTTTTTCTAGAATGTAAAACATATTTTCCTGTAACTAGCAATTCTCTGAAAACTGATTATGATTCTTGACTGTTCCTCAAAAGTCTATTTAAATGCTGGGTAGTAAGTGCAAGGGCATTTGTTAAATTATTTTCCTTTTCTTCCCCAGTATGTTTGAAATATTTCATAAGTAAAAATAAAATAGATTAAAAATTCAGTTTAATACATAATATTCTGACCTCCCCATGTCCTGGGAGGTGAGCCAATGGAGATGATATAGAAGTTAAAGAAGGAAGAGAGTCCTTTTCCACTTATTTTTGGGGGCAAAACTTTGAAACAAGGTATGTATGTCCTTGACTTCCTCCTATGTTCCCTTCTGCACCTTCAGCGAGCTCCTGTCTCATCCAGTGTGACAACTCCACACCCTAAGTCAGTCCTTTGAACACCATACCTTTCTGCTCCCCTCCTTTAAAACCACCTTGTGGCTAATCTTGGGAAGTGGTTTAGGATGCTCAAAGAACTGTCTTAAAACAATTATCATTTTATCTGCTCATCCTTCTATGGGTCAGGAATTTGGAGAGAGCATATGGGGATAGATGACAGTGTGTGTGTGCATGATCCCTGATGTCTGATTTTCACTGGAAAGGCTCACATGGCCAGGGGCTGGTTGGGGCAGCTCACTGGAATCATGTTTGGGGTTCTGCTCCTGGCTGCCAGTCGGTTCTTTGGTTTTTCTCCATGTGGCTTTTTCATGAGCCCAGCTTAGGCTTCTTCACAGCATGGTGGACTCAGAGTATTTTGATATCCTACATGGTATTCAACTTCCCCTGGAGGAAGTGGAAGCTGCTGGTTCTTTGAAAGACTAGACCAATTACCGGAGAGCCACTTTGCCACATGCTGTATTGATAAAGCTGGCCCAGATTCAAGGGGAGGGGAAAGAGTAGTACCTTTGATGAGTGAGTTGACATGAGTGTAACAGCGGGGGAAGGAGTCAATGGTGGCCATTCTTGGAGACTGACTTTCCCACAAAGGAATCAAGCTGACTTAAATTTTTCCTGGGATGAATGTCAATAGCCTTGTATGGTGTTAAAAAAATGGCTGAAAATTCTTTGATGTTCCTTCCTAGAGAGATGGTCTTCTCTTGGATCTGGGTTGGCATGAGGCTGGTTAACTAAAAGAATGTGGTGGAAGTAAGTCTGGTGACTTTCAAGGCTAGATCAAAAGGGCCATGGTGCTTCTGCCTGGTTCTCTCCAGATGTTTGCTCAGGGAAAATCCAGGTGCCCATGTAAGTCTGACCATCCAGGGGCCACCATGGTGGAGAGACCACATGAAGGGGCTCCAATCTGCACCCAAGCTGAGCTGCCAGCCAACATCCAGCATCAACTACACCCCATGAGTGCACCATCTTGGACATCTAGTTAAGTCTTTATGTGTTGTAGCCCCAGCTGCCGTCTCTCTACAACCCCAAACTTGAACATCCTGAGAGGCCATAAAAGTAAGAACCCCTCAGACAAACCCTTCCCAAATTCCTGACCCACAAAATGGTCAGGAAAGAAAATGGTTATTTTAAGCCTTTAAGTTTGGGGGGATTTGTTATGCAGCAGTATTACCAGAGCATCTTATAAAGCTCCTGGAGATGTTTCCATTTAAGCTCTTTCCGTGTGGGGAATGGAATTCAGTAGTGAGGTAAAACTGTGGGTAATGGGGGAAAGACACAAGTTGGTGGTGATATAAAGTAGTCAGATTCGCTTTGGCGGAGAGTCTGGCTTCCCTAAGTGGCTCCTGCTTTTCACAGACTCGTATTCACTTCCATACGAACCTGCAGATTGTCACAACCTCCAGGCAAGACAGAAACCATTTCTCTTTCTAAGTTCCAGGGTCCTCATCTGAAAACAGGGGCACAAATACTTCTCTGAGTTCCTGTGAGGCTTAGATGAGGTAACATTTAAGAAATCGCCTAGTACACATTGTCTGCTATATAATTGTGCAAAAATTTACTAAAGATGAATCTGAGAAGATGTTCATTTACCAAATATTTACTGAGCAATTACTTTGTAAAACCTTGTGTTAGGTGCCAAGATTCAGGAGGTTCTTGGGACAAGAGATTATATCTCTTGATTACTTTATATCCAGTTTCTGTACATATAAGTCTCCCCTGAGCTGAGGCTGAGAGAGGGGCAAATAGTCATGACTCAGGGACAGAATTTCATTTCTGAATTGTGGCTCCATCTGGTCTAACACTTTTTTTTTTATCTTTTTTTTTTT